>JAQQSW010012611.1:0-12491 GCA_028646575.1 Pseudocheirus occidentalis
AAGAAATATGGAATAATATAAATAGAGACCCTAATCCAGCTGACTGTAAATCCTTTTTCCTTAATTGGTTTAGAAACTATGGGCTGTAACGTGAGACAGAGGGCCCTCAGCTGCTATTCTGCTGAGCTGCCTGGAATCTCATTAAGTGCAAGACAATAGCAGAGCTGACAGCTCCCTTTCTGTAGGGGCACTTAGAGCTAATCTGCTATTGAGACTAATACAATTATGTGGGATTATAGGATTGCCATTGATACTTAGATTTGGGAATTCCCAATGGAAGGAAGAATTGGGGTTTTGCATATGGGGGGGCGGCAAGAGAGGGGTTGTAAAGACTGCAAATATACTGTTTATTCAAAGACCAAGAGAAATGATCAAATTTTAGGATTGGGGTCTGGGTCTCACTCATTATCCCAAAACTAAGCAGTTGGGATGGGATTCCTTAAATGGTTTTCTCTTTATTTAACTTTTTTTTTTTACACAAAGCTTTAGAAAAGCAGTCAGAGATCCCAATGCAGAGATGTTCATTTTAAATTATTCTTTATTTAGACTTATTTTCAATCCAGGGTTTTGCGATCAAGAAGAACCCTGTTTTTCATAGTGACAGGTAAACTTTGTTATTAGTATTAGTGGTTTTATTGTTGTTATGCTTCAGTGGAGTGTATATAGTAACTTAAGGTTTGCATAGTCTTGTACATATATTATTTCATTTCATAATCCTCCCTATGAAAAAGTGCTGTTATTATCCTTATTTCAGAGAAGAGTAAACTGGGAGTCAAGAGAGATTAAGTGACTTGTCCAGTCTTACAAGTTGTAAGCATTTCAAGATTTGAATTCAGGTCTTCTAGACTCCAATCCAGCCTAACAAAGACAGTCAGGTATAGAGTGCGAGATTTAAATATCTAGGCTCTTATCCCCACCTCAGACACTTGTTGACTCTCTGACTTTTCTTTAAGCCTTAATTCTCTCATCTGTGAAATGGGGATAAAAACTACACTCTTCCTCGAAGAGTTTGCACTGAGGCTCAAATGAAACATGTTAAATGCTTTGAAAATTTATATCTATTTAAACATTTTCTATTGCTTTGATAATTTTTCTAATATACTTTAGAAGCTCAGCTCTTGAAGGGGTTGCAGGGTACTTCTGAGGTTTCATCAGCACTGATGATGCTAACTAGACAGGAGAGCCAAGTCCATTCCAGGATACACAATGTAAATTGAGCTAACTGCCAAAAAAGGGATTCAGTTTTTATCAGCCACCTCAGTTACAGGGACTCCTTATGGAAAACAGTGGCTGATTAATAACAGTGGCAACTTCCTCCCTTAATAAGCCTTTAAACTATCTTCACAAATTAGCTCATAACAAGTACCTAACACCTTAAAGCTGCATGAGAGCAAAGTGTGGTATTTCTCATTCTTTGGTTAAATATGACCTTTCTAATCAGTTTCATTCTTAGTATTTTAAGAAGTAGTGACTACTGTAAGTGACACTTTACAATTCCCCACTATTCTACAATGGTGCTTCGCTAATTTCATTTCAAAGCCCTAAGTATTAACCTAAAGGTACCTAAGTCTCCAGGGATTCTGTTTTATACATGTTATGTCTAACACAGCTAGGAGATTCGGAGCTCTTAAATCATTTATTATAATACCAAAAAAATGCTTAGAAAAAATGGAGAAGTTGATTTCAAATCTTCCTCTTATAGTCCAACAGTGGCAATGAATGTCTCTGCTTGTAATATTACATTCAGAAGATTTACTCTTTCTTGCCACTGACAAGAGTTAATTGCTAATTAAAAGCTGAAGTTGAGACAGCTTTAGAATATAATCCACAGAGAAGGAGGTGATTAGGAGACACCCAGAGGACCATGCTTTGGCCAAAGGCTGTCTCTCTCCAAATCCCTCTCCTACTAGCCTGCTACTGACTCCAAAACCTCACCTTGCTCCTTTGGGTAAAGGCATTTTCTTTCTGAGTCCACATTTCAATGTAAATTCACAGGAAGGATAACCCATTATCACAGGGTTCATTTATCAGCTTTCTAGAAAAGAGCAAGACTCTAAGACCCTGGGACATAGGGCAAGTAAAATTTTAAAGGAGAGGGCAGGGGGCTAGAAGGTTAAAAAAAGCAGTAGATAAAGGCAAACTTTAGCTATTTTCAGGGCCTTGCATTTGTGGCTGTGCATACACACATGTTAGTACATGCTCGTCCCATTCTGAGGAAGACAAGATATTTTTAGAATGATTCTCTTAACACTTTCCCTTATTCCTAGCAAACTCATTCCATTTTTTGATGGATGTGAGCTTCTCTTCAATGTAGGTACTCCTTCCAATGGTGTAGATTACAACCTATCCACAGTTCTCAATTTGTCTGATTTGACTATGTTCTTCTTTAAATACCTTGGAGTGGAGTGAAGGAGGTCCATCCACCATGATATTAAAGGGGTCTTGATATTAATATTGAGAGACTTGAACAAAGTTATGTTTATTATATTTTTAATGACTCTTGTATGATTTTGGATTATGAAGAAGGTGTCTTAAAATTGTCTCCACAAAGCTGTGAGCTGATCCAATCCTTCTGGAAAGCAATTTGGAACTATGCCCAAAGGGCTATAAAAATGTGCATATCCTTTAACCCAGTAATACTACTTCTAGGGCTGTATCCCAAAGAGATCATAAAAATGGGGAAAGGACCCAAATGTACAAAAATATTTATAGCATCTATTTTTGTGGTGGCCAAAAACTAGAAATTAAGGGGATGTCCATTAATTGGGGAATGGCTAAACAAGTTGTGGTATGTAAATGTAAAAGAATTCTATTGTGCTATAAGAAGTGATGAACAGGCAGACTTCTGAGAAACCTAGAAAGACTTATATGAACTGATGCTGAGTGAAGGGAGCAGAACCAGGAAAACATTGTACACAGTAACAGCCACAGTGGGCGATGACTAATTTTGATAGAATTAGCCCTTCTCAGCAATGCAAGGACCTAAAACAATTCCAAACACATGATAGAAAATGCCAGCCATATCCAGAGAAAGAACTATGGAGTCAGAATGCAAAATGAAGGAGATTATTTTCTTTTTTTGTTTTGTTTTATTTATTTTTTCTTTCTCATTTGTTATAATTCTACTATGCAACATGACTAATGTGAAAATGTGTTTAATAGAAATGTATGTGTAGAGCCCATCTCAGATTCCAAGCTGTCTTGGGGAGGGAAATGAAAGGGAGGGAGAGAAAACTTAAAACTTATGGAAGTCAATGTTGAAAACTCAAAATAAATAATTTAATTAAAAAAAAAAAGCAAATAGCAATGCAGAAAAAAAAATGTGTCCACAAATTACCTCTAACAAGTACACAACACTTTATCTTATCCATCATTAAAGGTACATGAGAGCAATGTGGTATTTTCCTTTCTTGGTTCAATATGACCTTCTAAACCATTTTTATTCTTGGTTTTTAAGTGTAAGTAGTATTTTCAGTAAATTAGACATCGATTAAAAGCAACCTTATTGCTTTGCTCTATCAAGTCAACTAGCATGGTTTTCTGCCGTGCATTGTGCTAAATGCAAGGAATATAAGAACAAGTAAAAATAAAGACAATACCTGGCCTCAGGAAGCTTACATTTTAAGGAGGAAGACAACATATGAAAGAAGCTGAAAAAATGTGCCAGTGTGCAGAGATGGAGGAGAAAGAAATCGGGAGAGTCAGAAGAAGAACCTAGGGAGGATTAAAGGAATGGGCCTGGAGCTTCCTGGAGGAAGTGACCCATAAGAGGAAGAGACCACAGAGGTGGTTATGGGAAGACATAGAGGCCAATCCCAAGACTTAGATAAAGATCTTAATGATGTATCTTTCCAGGTGACTTCAGCTTGAAAAGGCTGGTGCCCTTGGGAACACATTTTAAAGGACTTGTTTGAGACCCTGACATGAAGCAAGGCTTTTGCCCCCCAAACTTCAGACACCTAAAAAGACAGTCCCTTATTAGATTATCCATCCTGTGTTGGTTCCAAGGTACAACAGACTCAAGACAGTGATTACACCTAGACAAACCTAAGCTTTGAATCCTGATATCTTTTGAATCCTGATATCCTCTTTGTTGACACCTTTAAGAATGTTAATTGACCTGTTGATTTTCCCAAGACCTTTTGGTGCCCAGGAACCTGATTTTACCTAAGTTACTTCCAGGCTTAAGACGATGATAGTAAAACTTGAATCCTTTTATCTTTCTGTATAAAAATCTTGCTCAAAGAATCATTGAATGGAGTTCTTCCCTGCAAACTACCCACATCGCCTGTTCACTTCTTTCTCACATCTCTGATCATGCCTAGTGCTGGATACTGAGCAGCACCCAACAGGTGGTGATCTTCCAAAGTAAGAAGCTACTGAGTTAGGAGAATCAGGAGTGTAGATCAGAGAGGAATGCAGAAGTGAAGAGCAAATGCTTTTTCTGCTAAACAAACAATAAGACATAATGGGACCTTGTGTTTTCTGTACCTTTCAGTCAATTGTGTGACTTCAAAGATGTGGTCTGCCATGGAATATTGCTTGCAAAAGCCTACCTATTGCATTCTCCTCTTTTTATCCAAAATTTACTTGATATGCAAGTTGACGAATCTTAAAAAGATAACATTAAGTTGCCAAAGTGGGCATGTGGATGAGTAGAATCATATGAACATTGATTTAAAGGACCTCGGAAGTTATCTATTCCAATCTCTGATTTTATAGATGAGGAAACTGAGACCTAGAGATGTGTAATGGCTTGATTGAGATCATCCAGATAGTAATTGGCAAGGTTGAGATGCAAACTAAGGTCTTATAAACTCCAAAACTGAGCTATTAAAATTCTTTAGGTTACCTTTTCTTAGGGTAAAGACATTTGAGAATTTTTTTTTATTCTTTGTTGTCCTCCTTCAGAAATTTTGAGAATCAATCCCTAAGTACTCACAATTGTGTCATCTTCAGCCCAGATATGCCTTGTTTATGCTAGGTCTAGTCCAGCTGCTTATTCCATCTTGGTTTTCCATCAAGTCATTTCTATTTCCTCATTCTGCACATTAGGGACCAAGATGAAGCAGCTAGGTGGTACAATGGATACAGTATTGGACCTCAAGTCAGGAAAACCTGAGCTCAAATTGCTGCCTCAGACTTTAACTAAGGGACAGGCAAATCATTTAAACTATTCTGAGCCTCAATTCTCTCCTCTATAAAATGGGGATAATAATTACACCTACCTCCCAGGGTTGTTGTGAGGCTTAAATGATATATTTGTAATGTATTTTCCAAACTTTAAAAGGCTATCTAAAGACTAGCAATTTTTATTATTAATTATTATGATGGCAGAGTACATATGTATGATGGCAGAGTACATATGTGGTAGTGCCACTGTCCCTGATAAAGAAAAGAGTTCATTATAGACATATCCATTTTTCTTTCCCATTTTTCTTCCCCATATTGTCTTCCTTCTGGTTTCATCCTTAAATGTTCATAGACCATAGAGCTAGAGCTAGGGCCATCTCATCCAGCCTCCTCCTTCTATAGATGAGGAAACTGAATTTCAGAGGAATTAAGTAACTTGCTCAAGGTAACACTGGTAGTAAGGATCAGGGGTAGAGTGTAAGGCTAAGTCCTCTGATCTGAGAGCTAATGTGCTTTCTACTCTCCTGACCTCCTTTCTGATATTATCAGGATGATCTGACTTAATTGGGACCCCTGCCAAACTTTCTGTAAACTTGTTTTTCCCTTTATGCTTCTTGCTATTTTATATAATGATATTGCTCATAATCTTCTACTGCCCTTCCCCTTAAGATTTTACAAATGAGTTTATGTTCTAAACTAGTATTGCCTTTGGCTGCCATTTCTCTCCATTTGGCAAAGAAATAAGGTTTTTCTGGCTGAGGGAATTTCTAAGTTCTTCTGGTCTACTCTTTGTGGTGATTGATTTACACTGGTTAAACTTCCTTCATTCCCCTTGTAAGGGAGACTTCAGCTCTAGGGAGAACGTAAGGATCATTTCCCTTTCTCTCCTGTTTTCTATCTTTAATCCTCAAGAAGTAAAGTACCTGATCTACAACAGGTTGGAATGCTTAATTTGCTCAAAGGAATAGGGAATTGTTACTAATTGTATTAAGTTTAACTACTTCCCAAATAAGTACATTTGCTTCCAAAATGTTAGCAAAGAGAACTGAGGCTCTATAAGCATTGTAGATGCTGCTGACATTCAAGAACATATAAGAAGGTGATTTCTAAATTTTTCACTTTGGGGATTTGAAATGTAACCTTTTGCTGCTATGGCCATATTCCTTAGGGAAGAGGAGGAGGAGAGAGAAACAGAGAGACAGAGACAGAGAGGCAGACAGTTAACATATTTAAATGGTATTTTCAAAGGGTTGTCCTTACAACAACCCTGTGAAGTAGTTTTATGATCTACATGTTACAAATGAGGGAACTTAGACTCAGAGATTAGAAGTGATTTGCTGTGGGTCTCACAGCTAGTAGCTGGCAAAGACCAGATTGGAGCCAGCCCGCCTTTCTAGACTGACTTCACATGATTTTCTTTTTTCCCTATTCTCCACACCAAACATAGCTGCCTATTGACTGCTCTGTCTGAGGTCTACATGGATTGCCATAAGCCATCTGCAATGCCTTGTAGTTCTCCCTCTTCCCCTCTGCCTCTTCAAATCCTTAGTTTTCCTCAAGGCTGAGCTTAAGCGCCATTTCCCTCTTATCATGGGAGTTCTTGTTACTAGTCTCTCTCCCTCTCTCCCCAAATTATTTATCTACTTATTCAGGTACGCGTTATAGCCTCCTAGTGGAGTACAGGCTCCTCGAGAGCATGGACTTTTTTTTCATTTGTTTTTGTCCTACAACCAGAGCTCAGTACAGGGCCTTGCATACAATAAGCATAACAAATATTTGTGGAATGGAACTGAAATCTCTATCCACATTGTATACACACCATTATAGGTGTATAGGAACCTTATAGCATCCAACTGTATTTTTGTTGTTGTTTTCTTGAAGGGGCAATTGGGGTTAAGTGATTTGCTCAAAGTCACACAGCTAGTAAGTGTTGTGTCTGAGGCTGGATTTGAACTCAGGTCCCCCTGACTCCAAGGCCAGTGCTCTATTCACTGTGCCATCTAGCCACCCTGATACAACTGTATTTATACAGTATATGAATATGGTATACGTGTATGTGTATATGTTATACACTGTATACAATATAGTTGAACTTCCCCACATCCATACACACACACACACACACACACACACACAGAGGGCTGAATCCCAACAGAGAGGTTTAATTCCATGATGAGGGCTGAAGAACTTGGATGTATGTAGTCCCAGAGATTTCATAACTGTTTCTGAAGTCACCCTGAAAGTTAGGTCCTTAAGTATTATTATTCTCTTTTTGCACATGGGGAAATGGGACCCAAACGGTAGTACTTTATTAAAACCACACAGAAAGATGAAGATTAGCCCTCAATTTCCCAAAACCAGAGCTCCCAAACTTTGGGATAAAGGAATTTAACACTAAGCATATGGGGTATAAAATATGCATACTCGCTTGAGCATTGTTAGAATTAAGGAGGGAATTTTATTTCAGTTTAGAATGTGGTTTATAATTGTCCAGCTGCAAATGGCATTGTGTGTGGGCCTCTTTTACATATTCAGATATGGGAGAGTGTTAGCAATCTCCCAAAGGAATCTCATCCAGCCAAAACCCAAGTACAATCAAATGGGAAAAATACAACAATTGCAGTTTGATTTATATATGCGGATATACTCTTCATTTTCAGTATGTATGGAATGTAGCCATTTATGATTCCATAACCAGAGGAATAAAATTTGAATATGTAGTAAAAGGAGAAATGTATTTTAAATGGCCTTTAGAAACATAACCGAGGCAGTAGTCAGAAGGCCAGAGTCACTACTATAATAGGATATATTGCTAGATACACATGCAAAACATGGTCTGCCAAAGCCACGATTCAAGGCAAGTAAGATGTAGCAGAAGCTTCCTGGAAAAGGCTAATACACAGTCAAAAACTCAAACATTCATTCCAGTGGTGCATAAAGAGAGCAATAAAACATAAACTCAAAAGATCCTCGATTCATGGAATGCCCCCCACCCCCATTCCTACCACCAACATAAACCTGTTTTTACTTTTACAAAAACAATAGAGAGAAAGAAATGTGGCCATTTTATAATTTGGTATGTTTTCATCCCTAAATCCTTAAGCTTTGGACCATATCAGATTTTCAAAAGACATAGTATATAGTCAGAAAACAACTGAAAATGGATCAGCCGTTGACCCATCTATACATACCGTTGCCAATCTAATCAGCATGGGCAGCTGTAATTAGTATGGAGCTTACTGAAGACCTGTAACAAGGCACTGAGATGGGGGGGGTGCCTGATTTTCCCCTTCAGCTACCCCTGTCTCTCTGGATTACCTTGCTGTCCTTTGCTGACTGATACAACTGAGCCTGAGAAAACACCCCAGAGCCTTCTCTTTGGTTGTTATTCACTTTGTTGTCCAATCATTTCAAACCCATTTGGGGTTTTCTTGGCAAAGATACTGGAGTGGTTTGCTATTTCCTTCTCCAGCTCATTTTACCTGTGAGGAAACTGATGCAAACAAGGTCAAGTGACTTGCCCAGGGTCATACAGCTACTAAGTGTCTGAGGCCAGATTTGAACTCAGGAAGATGAGTCTTCTTGCCTTCAGGGCTAGCGCTCTATCCCCTGTTCCCTTCACTAGTGTATGCCCTTTCCTGACACCCCGAATATTAGGGGGACACTGACTTGACAATGTGAGGAAATCATAGGATCATAGATGGAGACCCCAATGGTATCATCTAATGGATTCCTCTCATTTTATAAAGAAACTGAGGCCTAGATATGTTAAGTAACTTGTCCCAGGTCATGAAGATACTGAGAGGTAGAATTTTATTTGACTCCAGAGCCAATGCTCTTCTACCATACAGTGGTATACAAATGGTACAGAGCAAAGTAAGGCAGTTATGTTTTTTATGTTATATAGCATATCTTATAAATATTTACATACTTTAAAAATGTAATATACAGCCCGCCCTTTTTTTTCAGCTGCACTCACTGGTTTTACCTGATTTGTCACTGAATTCACATGATTCATGTGAGTCACAAGAATATGTGCCTCATGTTCTTTAACTCTTCATCATGAAACCACACTTTTATCACATGGAATATTAAGTGTATCCTTCACAAACACTCTCTTTTTTTCTAAGTCTGGCCTTAATTAGAGTCCATAGTTTTTCAATGTGGTTTAAAACAAGTGTATTCCCAGGTTAGCCTATCATGATTATCTCTATCTTCTGAATAAATTTCTTAACCTTTCATGATGTGTGGTATAGTGCAAGTCCACATCTCTGTATTTCATCCACATTTGGTAGTTTTTGTAATTTCATGGCATGAAATCCAGCAATCCACTGAGAACTGAGCAGAAGTGAAAAAACCAGGTTACATGATTTCATCTATTTCAAAGTCAGACAGTCTGTGTAGGAAGCACGTATATGGGCTGCCAGCTTATATCCCAAGTTTGGTGCCAGAATCCATTGTTGTAGTCCCTTGCCTAAAACAATATGGTGAAGGTCTGAGATTGTGAATGTGGACACCTGGTGGCCAGGTCTACATTTACCATACCATCAACGACCCCTTTATTGACTTCAGCTACATGTTTCACATATTCCAATAGTATTCCACCTATGGCAAACTCGAGGGCACTGTTCAGGCTGGAAATGGAAAGCTGATGATCAATGGAAATACAATTACTGTCTTCCAGGAGCAGGATCCCACCAATATTGAAGACAGAAATGACAGACAACTATGTAATAGCATCCACTGGTGTTTTTACCAAAATGGATAAAACCAGAGCTCACTTGAAGATACCTGTCATTGTCTCTTCCCCTTTTGCTGATTCCCCTGTGTCCACAATGGGAATAAACTTTGAAAAATAAGAAAATTCCCTTAAGATTGTCAATAATCCCTCCTGGGAAATATGGGGTCTTCAAGGGAGAACTAGTACCTCTGACGTGAGGGCTGTTGAGCCCTTTTCAGAGCTACTTATCCACCTTTGTTGCCCACCTGCCCCCAGGCTGCCACCCGTGGCTCCAAGAAGCTGTAGCATACTCAGTGAGCACACCCTAATAAATTATCTCAGCAGACAGGCTAAGCCAGGTTAAAAGTCACTTTAACTTGAAAGGTAACAACGGGTCTTAAACCCACTGTTGGGTTAGGGGGCATTTCCCCAAGAACTTCCCTAGTAGAATGGGCAGGTGTTAACATTTTGTTTCAATGGGACATTGTTCCAATGTTTCCAATTGGAAACATTTTGTTTCTTATGGGCAGAAGCAGAAGCTGTGGACCACTAGAACTTGGTCAGACTTTGAAGATGCCAAGGTCATCCACAGTATCCAGAGCCATTGCTAGTCATCTTGACTTTTATCTTGTCACTGGGCTCTGATGACTCTGGATAAGAGAGTAAGGCTAACAACTTCAAGCAACTCTACCTCACTTAAATCTAATTTACACATGAGACAAAAGGCATCACCCATACCGTTTTACAATTTTGCTGTCTCATTATTGTAATACTAAATAATTTTATTTATTATTTTACTATTCAAGTATTTTATTCTTTTACTGTATTACTATTTTACCCATCTCAAAGTCCGGTAGTGAAAGACTAGTGACAAAGCAGCAGAAGTGAATATACTAGGAGCTGTAGTAACAGTCCCACATGTGGGAGGCCCAGGCCATAGGGTCATCTTCCCACTTAACTGAAGCAGCAGTGGGATTTGGCAGTCCCCTGGGTGTCTGAACGTAAGGACGAAACTGCTCACCTCCTGGCATGAGGAAGGGAATAGAAAAAATGCCCTAAATATTGGCCTGCTTATCATGGTAGATGGGGGTCCTACCTTGTGGCTGAAACACAAAAACACATACAAAAACTTTTGTACAGATGATTCCACTCATCACTGGTACATGGAATATGTACACAGTTATGGACAACAAGAAATTTAGTTCACCTGAAAGATGAACAGCCTTTGGTGTGAGAGAACTCAGCAGGTCATCCAAATATCAGCCCTGAGTGAAACAAGCCTGGCAATTGAAGGCATGCTTACCAAAATTGGAGCTAGATATTTCTGGAGGTACAGCAAATGGAGAAATTTTGAATGCTATAGATAAGTTCACTTACCTTGGCAGTATACTTTCCAGGGATGTACACAAAAATGAGGAGGCTGACACACACACACACACTGCCAGAGTTAGCACAATGTCTGAGAGATTCTGAAGGAAAGTGTGAGACAGAAGAGGTATTAGATTGCCTATCAAACTGAAAGTCTACAGAGTCATTGGGCTGGTGTCATTGTTTTATGCCTGTGAAATCTTAAGGGTCTACATGCTAGGAAAATGAATTGCTTCTATTTGACTTGTCTTAGGGAGATTCTGAAGATCACCTGGAGTGACCACACTGATGGGGAGCATCATGAAGCTGGCATAGGTTTTGAGATCAAAATTAATCTAGACAAAGAGCTGGTATGCCTACCAAAAGCAACGAACAATAGGATCATGACAATGTGATTTCCATTTATTTCCACTTAAGAGACATGCTACCATAATCAGTGCATATGCTTCCACCATGAGGAACCCTGATGAAGTCCAAAAAGTTTTTTAAGACTTGGAGATGCTCATCATCAGTGTGTCAAAAGAGGACAAACAGGGTAAATTTAATGCCAAAGGAGGCACAGACTATCAGGCTTGGCGGAGAGTCCTTGGGAGGAATGGAGTTGAAAGCCTCATCAGTTCAATTACTATTGAAGACATGCATCTCATGACCTTCTTGTCACCAATATTGTCTTCCATTTACTTAATTGATTGTCAAATTTTCTGTTCAGTTCTGGTTTTTTTCAGCAAGAATGCTTGAAAGTCCTCCACCTCATTGAATAACCATATTTTCCCCTGGAATAATATGCTCAATTTTGCTGGTAGTTGATTCTTGGTTTTAATCCCAGCTCCCTTAATCTTCAAAATATCATATTCCAGGCCCTTTGATCCCTCAGTGTAGAAAGTGCCAGATCCTGGATTATCCTGATAGTGCTTCTGCAGTATTCAGATGGTTTTCTCCTGGCAGCCTGTAATATTTTCTCCTTTAACTGGGTATTCTGGAACCTGGCAATAACATTTCTAGCAGTTTTCTTTTGGGGATCTTTTTGAAGAGGTGATTGGTGAATTCTTTCAAGTTCTATTTTGCCCTCTGATTCTAAAACATCAGGGCAATTTTCTTTGAGGATTTCTTGAAGGAAGACTTCCAAGTTCTTTTTTTGGTCATGGGTTTCAGGTAGATCAATAATTTTCAAATTATCCCTCCTGGATCTATTTTCCAGGTCAGTGGTTTTTTCAAGGAGATATTTCACATTGCTTTCTATTTTTTCATTTCTTTGTAACTCTTTAATAGT
>JAQQSW010012612.1:0-12490 GCA_028646575.1 Pseudocheirus occidentalis
GTCTCAGTATCACCAATGCCTTGCATGGTGCTTTGGTATTTAATATTTACCGAATCAAAGAATTAAATCCTCTATCACATAGTACCATAATTCTGAGCTATAGACTAATCAGAAGCCTGTACCACTCAGTAGCATCTTAACTGCTAAGCGTCCTGCCAGTAGTACAAGTGTTTTTTATTATTACCTACACTGGTATTTTACTTTAAATTCTGTACGTTTTCTCCCAGAAATCACCTTTTAATCTAAGCATTGTACTTCCTTATGGTTAGTTTCTACATAACTGTTCTCCAGTCAGTACACTGTCTGGAAGAGTTGGATACCCAAACTTGAAAGCCATTTATAGGTTGTCCACAAAGTACCTCCAGATTTTTAGTAAGATTCTAAACATAGGGAAAGAGTGTGATTGTCTATGAGGCAACTCAAATCTGACCAAACCTCTAGAAACTACAGAAGTTAACCAGTTATTTTGTAATAACACTGGCAATAACTCCAGCAAGATTTCAATTGTCACTCCTTGCATCAATGAGGATAGACCCTATGTTTTACTAGTTCCTGACCTGAAAAGGCCATAAGGACCCAGTAATTAATAGGCTCATCCAGACTCTACCATTCAGTAGTATCTTAGTTGCTAGGTGTCCTGCAAGTAGTAAACTGGCTTTTATTATAACCCACAATGGTATTTTGCTTTAAAACTGCACATTTTCTTATAGAAACCACCTTTTCACCTGAGCATTGCAAAATTCCTTGTGGTTAGAGGAGTTTTTAGTCAAGACAAGTCTTCAACAAGGAATCTTGGGATAAAAATCAGTGGTTGACAGTAGAGGGTGGGAAGGAGGCAATGATGGTGCAGTCTAGTGGAAGTAGGAAGCAAAGTGCAAACTACGAGGAAAATCCAACTTGCAAGGAGCAGTCACACACTGGAGCAGTCACATATCAAGAGAGTGTGCTGCTCTTTCCCAGAGAGTCCTGCTCTCACTATCCCTGGGATTATGGGGAAAAGAATGCCTTGGAATTAGTTACTCATCTAGAAATCTTTTATTAGGCGTCCAATGTATGCTAATATCATTCTAAGAGCTAGGGATACAAAAACAAAAATGAAACAATTCCTGCCCTGGAAGAGTTTCCATCTTACAAATGTAGACAAGATATGAGTGAAATCAGAGATTGCATAATATGGACTGAAATGTGGGTTGAAAAATGCTCTGGATCACTATTGATTAAAGAAATGCAAATCAAGGGCAGCTAGGTGGCACAGTGAATAGAGCACCAGCCCTGGAGTCAGGAGGACCTGAGTTCAAATCCAGCTGCAGACACCTAACACTTACTAGCTGTGTGACCTTGGGCAAGTCACTTAAGTCCAATTTCCCTGCATTCCCTCCCTCCAAAAAGAAAAAAAAAGTGAATTGCAAATCGAAAAAACCTTGAGATATCATCTTACTCCTACCAAATTGGCTAACATGATTGAAGGTGAAAAATGTTGGAGAGGATATGGAAAAATTGGCACACTAATTCATTGTTGGTGGAACCCTGAACTGATCATTCTGGAGAGCAGTCTGGAATTATGCCCAAAGAATTATTATGCTACCTATACCCTTTGACCCAGCAATATCACTACTTGGTCTATTTTCAACGTTGATTAGAGAAAAAGGAAAAGAACCTATATATTCTAAAATATTTATAGCATTTCTTTTTGTGGTGACAAAGGACTGGAAACTGCAGGGATGTCCATCCATTGGGGGAATGCTGAGCAAGTTGTGGTATATGATTGTTATGAAATACTACTGTGCTATGAGAAATGATGAACTCAATCATCTTAGAAAAATATGGAGAGCTGTGCATGAAATAATGAAGAGTAGAATGAGCAGAACCAAGGAAACAATGTATACAGTAACAGCAATGTTGTTTTAAGAACAACTTTGAACAAATAAGTTATTTTGACTATTATTAATACTGAAATTAACTACAAAAGACATATGAAGAAAGAAGTTTTCTGTATACAGAGAACTGATAAGTATGTATAGAATAATTTCACACATGTACAAACACACATACATACACATATCTTACATATATACATATATATGTATTTAAATATACCTATCTGTGTCTAATGGAAGCCATATCTAGCATCAGGGGGAAGGAAAAAAGGAATTTACATGATAACTTTATTATATATTTTAATAGAATAACAAGTTGTACATAATTGATTTGCAATTTCATGTACAATCATCTTTTTATTATATTGTGTTATGAATGCTTGTTTTATTCTTCAAATTAAAAATAAAATGAAACTTAAAAAATATAATGAAAGGAAAAAAAAGAAAAGTATGCCAAATATTTGTGAATTTTAGGCATAGACATCTCACCCAAAGAAATTTACTTTCCCAAAAGACAAATAATATAAGCCCATTTCAAAGGAAAAAAAGAACAATATGAATATTTCTATTAGTATCAATCGAGTAATTCTGTATTTTCACATTAAACTTAATATCAATGCTTTTATAGGTCTCAGTAATACAGACAGTATCAATATCAATGTATCATAGACATAAGTATATACAGAATTCAGTAACACAAAATATATCAGTATTTAACAGCCAAGCAATCAACAAATAAAAAGTTTGTGAAATTACACCACTAGAATTCATTTGTGATGGAACATATATCAGAAAAATATTAACCAAACATTTATAGCCTAATTATTATTATTATTTTTGCCAAATTTCTCTAGTATCTTTTGGTTGAGGGGATCTAAAATCTTAAAAGTTCTGGGCAGAGAACCTCTTTAGAGGTTTCTACAAAAGCAAAGGGTCCAACTGTATTCTGGTTAAAGCCTTATAAGTAACACCAACTACCCTTTCCCCTACTTCCTGACGGTCAAATATATAACTTTCCCTAGGCTTTTCTGGTACCTTTAAAGTTAGAAGGTGTGTTTTCTAAGCTCTCTAAAAATGACTCCAGCCCTCACCAATTATACTCCTAAAAGTGGTGGGGCCATTCCCTGCACCAATGTTCCTTTTAACTACTGACAGTGAGATTAACTTTTATGAAAGAATATTTATTTAAAAATGAAATAATAAATAAACAGCTTGGCTCAGTTTCTACAGAGCACAGTTCTAGCTCCAAGTCTAAAAGTTACCTTGATCTTAAGTATTAAATGCCCTGTTTCTCTTGGACTTGCCTACTGCAGCATTCCACCTGGAATCCTGGCTCCAAGGTCATCATTGCTCACACTGCCAGATCTGATAGTGATCACTACTAGCACTTGAAACTGAGAAAGAAAGAAAAGAGAGCAAGACAAATATCCCAGATGTGAGGGTCTAAAAGGCAAGAAGAAGGCATCCATTTGTGTACCATGCTTTGTGGTTCCTACGTACCAAGATTTCTTAGCAGAACTCTGCCACCCATAGAGAGATCTTAACAATGAACTGTCATTGTAACATGTTCAAAATATATGTGTATTCACACACACAGACACACACGACAATTTTTGTGCGGAAAGGCATTTCAGAAACAACTTTGTACAAAAGAAAAGTGGTGCTTAAACTGAGTCTTTAAGGAAACAAGTGATTGATGAAGATGAAGAGAGACTGAATCCTGAGCATGATGGATATTCAGTGAAAAAGCAGAGATGAAAGATGTAGTTTCACATATGAAAAACAACAAAAATGCCAGTTTAGTTGGCATGTACAGTGTGAGAGTGGGAGTAATGTACACTAAGCCTGGAAAATTTGTTGGTACGAGGTTTTGAATGGTTTTAAATGCCAGCTGAGTTGATATTTTATCCTAGTTTAGCATAATTAGTACTGTTAGTCTAAGGCCAGAGTCTGGCAAACCTTAGCCAATCCCTGTCCATCCTTTACATGTCCTCACGGTTTGCCCTGGCTTCATTGCTATGGGATTGACTGTCTTTTCATCAGAGGAACTAGGTTCTCCTGTGCTTCATCAACCTCATTCACACCTCATATTCCTGAGGAGCAAATTATTTTGAGCAGAAATAAAAGAAAACTAGGCCAGCCAAAGTTTAGTGGTGCTCAAACTTTTGAGATTTTATCTGGCTGTAGTTCCTGATGAATCAATCAACCAACAAGCAATTATTAAGTGCCCACTATTTATCAAACAGTGGACTGCACACTAGGAAGAGAAATAGAAGTCTTTTTCCTTATTTGTTTTAATCTCTGTTTCTAACTGCCTTCCTGAGAGCAAAAGATTCTACTGGTTAGTAAGAGACCTGGTTCCCACCCTGCAGTCATTAATAATCAGTTACTGCACTATTTTGCATGTAATTTACTAAACTGGGTGTTTTGGGGTGTTACCAGCTAAATAATAATGTTTAACCCTTGCATCCTAGGTTTCCTCCAATTCAAAGGGTCTAATTATATTTCAGGAGAAGTTCTCCCTTTTCTGGCTCATTCCCTTACTCAGTAAATCTGGACAGGTGACAATTTCAACTTCACCTCACCCTTCTACCCTACCAACAGCCCCTCCTTGCAAGCACGTAGATTCTCAAGGCTCAAGCATGAGCTAGTTTATTTATTGATCACGAGAAATAAATACAACTGATATAAGAATTAAAAGAAAATAACAAATAATAATAATGAGGTCAATGTGATCTTTTTCAACCACATTATTGCCCCGGGTAGGAAAAGAATTCCTGACGTTTGCGCTTCCATATCAACATACCTTTCCACAGATTCTCTGTCTAACATCACTTTTCATGCAGTTCTTGTTTGAAATAACTTTCAGCAGATTTTGCCAGTCACTCTTCTCCATCGTAACTTCCTTTGTCAGTTCTTTCCTTCAACTCACGTGTTTATGGCTAATACCCACTACCTGCAGCTCTTAGCTCCCAACAGATGTTGGTCATTCCATTTCCCAGGGAATCATCCCCTCTGTCTCCAAATTCCCTGTCTGTGGCACAGCTCAAAGATACAATTATACCTTTCACTGTTTCTGAAGCCTTCTCTTGTATTGTCATTCCTAGGTCCCCATGTCTCACATGTGAGAAGTCTCCTGAGGATCAGAAACAATCCTACCTTTGCAGTTCAGAAGCAGGTCTCTCTTTCCAATTCCATTTGGTTAATATAGCTTTCAGTCTAATATCATATCTCCTCCAATAACTATTCTGTGCACCTGCTACCCATGTCAGTGCCAAACATGGATCTAAACAATTGGAGGAGCACACCAGTTTCTGCCCCATTGTCACCATAATTTCACCATGTGCAGTTAAGGGAGAAAATTGTTCAAATTACCTAAGCCTGCTTCCCAGAATATCTAGGAGAGTGGTTCTCAACCTGTGGGGTATGTTCAATTTGCAACAATGAAAATACATCCTGCATGTCAGATATTTACATTACGATTCATAACAGTAGCAAAATTACAGTAAGGTAGTAGTAATGAAAATAATTTTATGGTTGGGGGTAACCACAATATGAGGAACTGTATTAAAGGGTCGTGGCATTAAGAAGGTTCAGAACTACTGAATTCTAGGAGAAGGAGGAGGATCATATATTCCCTTGATATTGCCACATATTGAGGAAGGAAAGATTTAAATCTCCATGACAAATGTCTCCCATTCGTGTAGCACTTGAATATCCTAGCACTGGTTCTCCTACATGCCAAAAGTACTTTTCTTACAACAAGGCTATGAGAATGCTGCAAATAGTATTATTCCCATTTTACAGATGAGAAAACTGAGTTTCAGAATTTTTAAGTCACTTGTCTATGGTCCTACACCTGATTAGAGCTGGTATGTGGTTCTTGTTTTAAAGATATTTAGGATACTATATAATTTTTAGGTTTTAATGGAAGATAGGGCAAAAAATCAACAAAACAGAACATGTTGGAAACAATTCTCTAAAGTAGAGACAGCACAATTTTAAGGGCACTGAGGGTTCTCTAAGACTCTGAAGGAGAAGATAATAAAAGACATAGAAAATATCATTAACCTTATTACAACCCCCTCCCCCAAATGTGTGTGAGAAAACATCAATAATTGCCTAGCAAAGCCCCTATTTTCCCACGTATTTTAAATTTTTTGGAAAATAATTTGTACAGAAACATACACATTGATGATATCCTCAATGAGGGTATAAGATGTGAAAAGGCAGACTTTCACAAGTAATCTTCCACAGTAGATCATTTGTTTTCCATCACAAGATTAACCAAAAGAGAAAGAAAAAGATCTCACAGTGTTTATTATTTTACTTGTTGAATATAAAAAAAGCATTTGATTCAGTAGAGCAAAATGGATCTCTTCCAACAACATGAGTCCAATGCACATGTTAAAATTATGTGATTCCTTGAAATATATGACAGGGATGCCCTTAATTATCACAACCATTAAAATCAACCAAGGTATAAAACTGAGAAACATTTTCATGGAGGAGAAACACTGTGTACTCCAAAGTGAGGAGGAATTCCCTATAAATGGTGAGGCCCTCCAGAGACTTCTATTTGCAGATAACATTGTACTGATTTCATCAAACCACAAAATGCTGTAAAGCCTCCTAACCACATAGGACAGAAACAAAGTGAAGAATTCTTATTGAACAGACTAGAATATGCAGTTAAATAGAAAAGCTATAAAGTTTATCCATCTACGTATCAGTATAAATATGTACACTTGTAGGTATATATGTATTTATGTATGTATATATGTCTCAGACAAATACTTCAAATGGACTATGAGTTGGGCCCAGGATTGAACAGGATTAATAGAGTAGATTGGACTGTCAGTATAAAATTGCAAATTTCTTTTTAATAATCACAAATGTCTTCATGAAACTAACATTCATCTTCTTAACACAAGTAATTTTTCCAATATTATTGTTTGACTGGATGGATCAATGGATCAATAGTCTTGGAAGAATTAATTTAAGGATCACTCAAAGGGTGGTGGAAAGATTCATAGTTGGCATGAGCAGGCACAAGGGATTATGAAGAAGTATAAAGGTTATTGTTTTTTAAAAATTCTTTACTTTAAAAAGATTGACTGGTCATATGGTAAAAGCAAAAGATTGACTGCAAGGGGTTATCTGGATATCCTACATGCCAAAAGAAATCAAGGAAGGCCCTCTATATGCTGTGCCTAATATTTGGAGAGCCTTCCTTGAGGAAGGCTTCTCTTCTTCTTCCTTCCTATAGGAAAATTATAAAAGGACTTAGAAGAGTCCCACAGGACAAGTAGGAATGGATGCCATTGAAGGAAATACATTGAATGAGATAAAAATTCACTTGAATATTCCACTTATGTTATTGTATTATTCAAGGAATTTAATTATCCAATACACAGAATCTCAGAGTTCAAAAGAACTTCAGAGACCAATTAATCTAACCTATATGTCAACATAAATGACCTCTATCTATCACATGTCTGATGAACATATGGTAGAGGTAAAATCTATTATCCCAGTCTTTGCTTTCACTGGCATGCTAGTCCCCTAGAGCATGAGGTTCTCCTTACTGGGGGTTTTATAGGGGAGGGAGGTTGGGGAGGTAGTATTTCTAGTATTATGAATCTAATCCACCACCAATGTGCTTTCTACCATGCTTATTAGTTGTTAGTAGTCAGTCAACTTTAATTAAAGAGATTTTAGGAAGAAATATTTACTGAGCTAGAAGTTTATGTTCTCCTGAAGATTTGTGACAGTTTACTACAAGTACAAGGGAAAGTGGACTCATGTTTAGATACAACTTGTGACAAATGATAAAAAAACCCAGCTTGTAGAAGTCCTTTTGTTGAAGTCTTCAAGATGTTCCGCTTAGGTATAGTGGAACTTTCCTTCTGGGCTCTTTATAGAACCTTGAATCGGCATCCTCTCCATCCTTGGCTTCTGAAGCAGTCACATAACTGCCAGCATCTGCTATCTTGGGGATGAACAGAACATTCCAGCTATGATGTCAATGGAAAGGTAGAAGCTCAAAATCATACAGGGTCTTCTAAACTCACAAGGTCTTCATTCAAGGTGGTGAGGAGTGAGGGAGAATAAGAGAGAATAAAGATATCTCCCAAGTGATTTCTTTCTTCAGGGATTTGTTTAAATGGGACTTTCTTCCCTTTTCATTGCCCAGCATACAACTTTATCATTCCAAGTAGCTTAGTGATTTTACATGGGCACATTAAGAATGTGACTGAGTTTCTCATCTAATTAAAACTGACTTCTTGTAGAACCTAGGGTGATGTGATGTAAAGTGAATAACTGAGATGTTCATACCTGATAAATGTGTATTGGTTGGTCATACAGCCTTTGATTGAAAAACTCAAGTGAGAGGGAACACATGACCTGACTTTTTAAATATTTACATGAAGCCCAAATCTGTTTATTTTAAATTTTTATACATTGCTCTTAGTTCTTCCCTCTAGGAACAAACAGAACAAGTTTGTTGGTTCTTCTTTCACATGACAGTACTTGAAGTACTTGTAGACAGACAAGATTTGCGAATCAAATATTAAGTTCTAATCACGAAGACAAAATTAGTACTAAATTAGGAGAACATTTGAGTTAAGCTTCCCTCCTTCCCCCAAAAGTAATCTATAGAATTAGATGACAGGTATGCCAAATCAAGAGAACTATTTTGTTGGACTATTGTTGTAATTTAACAGGTAAATGATTATTAATGTAATTTGACAGATAAATGACATAAAGTTGTATCACAATTTAATCTCTTTCTAGATACTATTTTATAATCTCCTAATTTAAATTTATCTAATTTTAGGAGTGAAAATAATATTTAACTATGAACAATTTTTCAAGCAAAAAAATATCAACCTTTAGTCAGTTTCTGGTTTTTTTTAGCTTTTTAGAAGAGGGAGGGCAAGGCAATTGGGATTAAGTGACTTGTCCAAGGTTATATGGCTAGTTTTGTGTTAAGAGTCTGAGGCCGGATTTGAACTTGGGTCCTCCTGACTCCAGGGCCAGTCTAGATTCCAACAATTATTGGGCACCCTCTTTATGAATTAAGTGTTGAACAAAAGGATAGACTAGAATTCAAAATCTGCCTACCTGTTTGTAGTACACAAATGTACCACTTTGAATTTAAGACCACCTCCATACTACCTTCCACTGGGTCTCTGTCTATTGCCCTCTGTAGACCTTCATGTTTTGCTTGTGTTATCCTTTGCCCTCTTTCTCTTCCTCCTTGAGATGTGCTTAAGAAGATGGCAGAGTAAAAACAAGGACTTGCTTGAGGTATCCCCCAAACCCTCCAACTACCTGGAAAAATGTCTCTAAACAAATTCTAGAACTACAGAATCCATGAAACAAATCTCTAGCCCAAGACAACCTGGAAGGATGACAGGAAAGGTATATTTCACCAGACTGGGAGCAGAGTATAGTCTGGCATGGGCCATGCAGACAAAGACAGGGCTAGACCAGGCCTCAGGGGACTGAATCACTGACTGCTGTGGCTGTGTCTAGACTTCTGAACCTGCAAAAGCCAAAAACAGCATAGAAGGTCAGTGGGAAAACTCTGTGGGACCTGGGTGAAAGAGAACCATGGTCCAACTGGGGTCTGGCCCCAGCCCAGGGTAGTGGAAGTAGCGGCAATGGCTACTTCTAGAGCTCTGGGCCCACAGACAGTGGGGGATAGAGTGGTTGATACAAAACCTCTGAAACCTGGGACATTATATGCACCCTCACCATCACTCCCACTGGATGCAAAGTCCTACCTTGACAAAGAGTTGGAAAGTCAAGTATTTGCCCAGGAAGATGAGCAAATGGCATTTAAAAAAACCCTCAGACTATAGAATCTTACTTTCGTGACAAAGAAGATCCTAGAAGACAACAAAGTCAAAGCTCCTATGTCCAAAGCCTCCAAGAAAAATATGAGCTGGTCTCAGACCACGGAAAATCCCAAAAAAGATTTTGAAAATCAAGTAAGAGAAGTAGAGGGAAAATTAGGAAGAAAAATGAGAATGATGCAAGAAAACATGAAAAACAAGTCAACAACTTGTTAAAGGAGACCCAAAATGTATTGAAGAAAGAATCACCTTGAAAATTAAATTAACCCAAATGGCAAGAGAAGTCCAAAAAGTCAGTGAGGAGAAAAATGCCTTTAAAAGTAGAATTAGCCAAATGGAAAAGAAAATCCAAAAACTCGCTGAAGAAAATAATTCCTTCAAGATAGAATGAAGCAAATGGAAACTAATGACTTTATGAGAAATCAAGAAATTATAAAATAGAACCAAAAGAATGAAAAAAGAAAACAATGTGAAATATCTGTAATGGCAAACAAAATAGGATTTTTTTTGCTATTTTTATCAATTGAGTTTTAGCTAATCAAGTGCTTTTGAGGCTCGCTTTTGATTGTATCAAGAGTCTTTGATTGGAAACTGTATACATTGTATTACCCTTAATAGGCCTAAGGGAATTTGAAGATCTCCCCAGCCCTTAATAGGCCGAATGTAATTGCATGAGAGCCCACAGTGGGAGGAGGTTGCTGGAAGAGTTGAGCAGGAAGGAGTGGAGCAAGAAAAAGAGAAGCAGAGAAAAGCATCAGCGGAGCTGGGAGAGGGCAGTGCTAAGAGATAGAATGTTTGTGATGTTGGCACACTGTCTGTTGATCTATGTTACTTTCTCAGACAGAAGTCCTTTCGGTTGCTATGCTGATTTCTCAGGCAGAAGACCTGTCCATTGTTCTGGGTTTATTTCTCAGATGGAAAGTAAATTGATATGATAGTACTAGTAATGTGTATAAATATTTCTGTAGTCCTATTAAACTTTGTTTTCTGAAAAACAGAAACTGTGAAGAGCTTGGAGTGGAGCAGCTCCTGTGAACTGAGATATGCAATGGGAGCAGAGAGCTGCCCATGTGTGAATCCAGGCAAGAGTTGGGAGTGGTCAGCCCATGGAGAAGGAGTCATGGGGTTTGGAAGTCAGCCTCAAGTCAAGATGAAAGAGGAGTTCAGTTTGGATATTCTATATTGACTGATGAGATTTTTTAACTTACTGTGATCTGGGGGTAAATGGGGTTTGATTGGCTTAAGGATGATTGGAAGCCAGCCTCTAGTCAAGATGAAAAAAGACTTTACTTGGATACTGTCCATTGATAGAGGAGATTGTAGCCTACTGTGAACTAGGGGTGGATGGTATTTGTATTTTTTCCAACTCCTTATAGATGACTATAAGATATACTGAATGATATATTTTAAGTCTACATGACCATCTTAGTAATAAGTTATGTTGTTGTGAATGTTATGCTTTAGTTCCTTGAATGTTATGATTTAGTTTATTGCTGAATAAATAGAGAGTTCATTATATTATGTGATTAAACCCTTAAAGTTATTCCCAGCAGCAGTCCTCAGGAGAGCTGCTTGCTACTTACTTTACAATATCTCATTGGAAAAACCATTGACCTGGAAAACAGGTCAAGGAGAGACAACTGAAAAATTATTTTGCTGCCTGAATGCTGTGATAAAAAAAGAGCCTAGACATCATCTTTCAAGAAATTATCAAGGAAAAATGCCCTGATATTCTATAACCAAAGGGTAAAATAAAAATTGAGAGAATTCCACCTGTTGAAAGAGATTCCAAAATGAAAATTCCTAAGAATATTGCAGTGAAATTCTAGAGTTCCCAAGTCAAGGAGAAAATATTGCAAGCAGTCAGAAGGAAACAATTTGGTTATAGTGGAAATACAATCAGGATAACACAAGATTTAGCAGCTTCTACATTAAGTGAATGAAGAGAATATGATATTCTCAAAGGAGGTAGGATTAAAACCAAGAATCACTGACCCAGCAAAATAGAGTATAGTACTTCAGGGAAAAAATGGATATTCTTGATGAAGAGACCAGAGCTGAACAGAAAATTTTACTTGCAAATACAAGACTCAAGAGAAGCATGAAAAGGAAAACAAGAAAGAGAAATCATACAAGACTTATTAAAGTTGAACTGTTTACATTCCTACATAGAAAGATGATATTTGTGACTCATGAGACCTTTCTTAATATTAATGTAGTTGGGAGGCAGAGCCAAGATGGCGGCGTAGAAGCAGCAAAGCACCACAGCTCCCACACAAACACACTAAAAAACTCATAAAATGGGACTCTAAACAGATTTTTCAAGCTCCAAAACTCTCCACAAGACAAAAAGCACATCTGTTGCTACAGGCAGCGCAGCAGGCGGGGCTCTTCAAAGCAGTCTGGGAGCCACGGCCGAAACCGGCTCAGGCCCTGGGGCATTGAGCGGGGAGCCATGACTATAGGAGAGCAGATCAGCTGCACTCAAGGCGGAGTTACCACATTTATCAGGCCAGAAGAAAAAAAGGCTAGGAGAAAGGTCAGTGGATTTTCCTAACTGGGGAGGAGAAGAGCGGGTCCGGCCAATGTGCTCCCAGGGCAAGGAGGAAGCGGGAGGCGGCTGTAGCAGCAGGAATGGCTGAGAGCCACAGTGGCTTCCACTGGGCTGCTTCAGAGCTCTCGGCCTGCAGACAGCAGGGGGGCTGACGCGATCCATCAAGGCCAAGGGCTCTTGCGTTGAGCGGCCTG
>JAQQSW010012613.1:0-12490 GCA_028646575.1 Pseudocheirus occidentalis
AGTTACAAAGAAATGAAAAAATAGAAAGCAATGTGAAATATCTCCTTGAAGAAACCACTGACCTGGAAAATAGATCCAGGAGAGACAATTTGAAAATTATTGGTCTACCTGAAACACATGACCAAAAAAAGAACTTGGAAAGAAAAAAAAAAAAAGAGGGTAGGGGGCATTCTTGTCCCCATTTTACAGATGAGAAAAGTGATATATGGAGAGAGAGGTTAAATGACTCTTAAAGAATAAGAACAAAAAAAGTAACGTGGTAAGATGGATAAGAGCACTAACTTTGAAGTTAGGGGACCTGGGTTCTAATCTTAGCTTCTGTCGTTTATTATTTACATTATCTTGGGCAAGATGCTAAATCACAAGGCCTTCATTTCCCCATGGAGTGACATTAAACTATCGATATAAAGTCAAAGAACCTCCCTATAACTCTCTGTTTAAAACCTGTACTTGCACCATACCATCTCTGAGTTAGTACTAACTGATATACTATCTCAGAGTTAGTAAATAATTTCATCTATCTGGATCTCTTTACTTTTTTCCCTAAAATGAGATCTCCAATGTTCATTCCCATTCGGTCTTAAAAACGTTATAACTCAACTCTCTGACTTATAATGTAATTTTGGGCAAGTCTGTGGTTACAACATGAAGAACATTGCATTTGGACCTGGGTTCATTAATCTAGGTTCTGCATCTGTCATGACTTTGAAAATGTTATATGACAACCACTTTGGGCCTCAGTTTCCTCATCTGTGAAATGAAAGTTTGAAATATATGACCTGTAATGTCCCTTCAAGCACTAAATATATGATCCAATAAAGTCATTCATATTTCCTTGATCTTCCCACACCAAAATTTGTAAGTAGGGATCATACTGTGTATGTTGACTATTCTATAGGATTAGTGTGATGAGATAGTTACACAAAGAAAATGTGAAAACACTTTCTAAACTGTCTAATTTTAGGCAGAATATAAAAGACATATTTCAAGTACTATTATTATTATTACTACTATTAATGTCAAAACTTTGAATCTTAAGTCTTTCATTGACAGTAGAAAATATAACAAAATTCCAAGATGGAAGGAAAGTCTACTGAAATATTATATTTGATTGAAGGTACTAACTACATATTGTGTTATATATAGCATTACAGCACAATACGTTGGGATTGCAGTGCAGTTCTCTGATCCAAATTTTGGAAGTAAATACTATACATTGAAGACATTTGGAAGTAACTTTAGTGAATACATGTTATACATTAGTGAATGAATTGATAGGTAAAAAGCATTTTCTTAATTTGGTATATTTCTTCAGCTCCACTCCACGTTATCTCATTTTCCTTGAGTTCTTTGTCTCAGTGCTCTATTTATGAAGTCATGTGCTTCTTTTCTTTATTCCTAAAAATAACTTTAATCCCTGTCTAAACCTTTTGAGTACTATATATTGTAAGGAAATTTACCACATAGTTGTAGTTTCCATGAAAAAATGATATTTTTATACTATACTGTTTCCATCCTATTTATATTTTATTTTGGAAAATTTTCTATTTATTTCAGTTGTATTTCATCTGCTATTTCTGTTCTCTAATTCTTTGTGACATTTAATAATAAAGACTAGTTTGCATTTTTGAAGGAAATTTCATGTTTTCTGAGCTTTTGGTTTTTATTGTTCTGCCTCAAGATCATAATAAATGTTGATCCTTAGGGAAAACTAATTAATATTATTTTGGTCTCTTGTGAAGTTCTGATGTTCATGGCTACTCTTTTTTTTTCAAATACTTAGGTAGTTCTTAATTTGCTGGTTTTTTCCCTCCTTTACTAAGAGGTTATTTAATTATACTGTTAAAACTTATTTAAAGTTGTATTTAAAAAATAGAAATAAATATTATTCGTTATTTCTACTTTGGTTCTTTAGATTTAAAAAAAAGATTGGAATTACTTTCCTAGATTTTTAAACTTGTTGACATGTTTCTATGAACCCTTCTGTGGTAATTTTTATTCAAAAATGAATGAAAAGGCTGATTTTTGTAATCCAATATAATTATATTTTTATGTAAGATTTTCTAGTACTTCCATATATCTCTATCTATATCTATGCATATTTGTATACTTAACACTCTTTCCCTGTTCCTTTTGCTACCTCCTTGTAATTTCACCATCACAAAAACAGTCTTCTCTTTCTGAAGGTGCTATTTTTCTTTTTTCATCACATTCCATGTAAATTACTTCTCCTCATCTGTTTTTTAATCTCCAAAAGGCTTCCTCCATGTGGACCAGCTGCAAACTAACTATGGACTCAGCCTAAATGTTTGAATCTCTGATACAGAATAATCCTAGGTGAAAAAAAGTCTATTGAACTATGTGGCATTTCCTTTAATCCCTTTGAAACCATATACTATATTTTTCAAGACCAAAAAAGAACTCCTATTCTTATTTAACAGCTACTAATATTATAATCTTCTAAGCATCAAAAGTACAAATATATAGAGTACAAAAAAATAAAGTTTAACTCTGACTTTTGAGACAAGTTTCAACAGAGTAGAGATTAATATTCATCTTCTTGTTCAAACTTGTAGAAGCATTAACTTTGACACCTTGATCAATGTAAACATTCCAAAATAGAGTGGCCTTAACTGGTGATTTGAGGGGGGAAATGATGTATTCAGAGATAGGCTTTAACATAAGCAGAGCAAAACCTTTTCATGGATGTGATATTTGGAGAGGCAATGCTGACAACATCCCCAAAGTACTGCTATTCTCCAACTCCCCAACACCCGTATACTTCCTTTTGACTCCTCTGACCACAAAAAGATATGTCGTTGACTGACCTTTCATATATGAATGTCAAAGTATCTCAAATCTCACTGATGTCAGCATTCTATTATCAGAAATTGGTGTAACTCTTCCTATCCTTCTTGTTCTGTATTATTCTTGCCCCCTATCTTCTCTTAGATCCGGGATCTAGTTGACATGTTAGAGGCGTGTCCTTGGTCTTTTTGCATTCCTTGAGAAGAGGTTGACATTTGTTTTTGTATTTTGTTTCTTTTTATTCCTCACTATTTCCAAATGACTAGTTACCTTCTGTTCCTACAATTTTCTAGACAATAATCTTTATTCCACTTCTTGCTGAAGTCTATTTAGTGTCTTCCTTGTGTCTATTCATTTTGTGATATATAATTTTTATTCTTGATTGAAGGAAATTCCCATCATTGGGATATCAATTTATTTGAGTCAATATGCAGGTAAATTTGACCCTGAGTCCACTTGGGAAACATCATCATCCTTTGTAGACATAGATTATTAACCTCCTGTGATTGTTATCTTCATCTCTTTCACCATCATTATTCATCAAGAACTTACGAGTTCATCACTATGAAATTACCAATGTGGAAATATTCTCTATTAATGCAGATTAAAAAAGTAATTTGAAATTTCTAATTTTAGAAAAATACCTGTCATGAAAAGTTAAACACACTTATCCATGGTCATATAACTAACTTATATCCTAAGAAATTCACCAACCCATATATTCATGATTCCAAGGCTAGTTCTTTATGCAATGTGATATAATACTATCCATTAATATTTTATATGATTTATTCCATATTAATAAGTTGATATCTTACATAACTGTGATAAAATAGAAATAAAAATTATCATGGATTGATGACAACAGATATGTCTTATGATCTACAGCAGTGGCTGATAGATAATCAAGTCACAATTTATCATGGTATTAGGCCCTTGGGTGAGTTGTTGAAAGGTAGTAAGGGAAAGAGCCAAAGAAATGTTTTTCCTATAGGAGTGTGGCTTTATAAAGCAGCACTGGTTTCCTTGAAAATACTATTTATTATGAATATTAGATTATTTATATTATAGATATTTTTAGAAACAAAAAACCAAAGCATTATTTTTAAAAAATTAGAGAAGTACAAAAATATCACTGTGATGAGTATAAATCTAGGAATTAACTGTTGCCAGCTCTCATAGTTACATATGCAAATGTATGCATTAGCTACAGAATACTATAATAATGGATGATTGCCAACTGTGCAAATAAATACCCAATTGTAAGGGATGACTACAAAAACTATGTGCTTTGGATACAATGGAATGTATTTCCATTGTGGAAATGGAATGTATGGAATGTATCCGTTTCCAAAAAGTATTTAGACTATTTTGATACATGGTGATTTGTATATATAGTTATGTGGCAAGTGAAAGATTGAAGAACAAAATATCTATCCATGGTTTTCAAAGATAGATGGATTTATGAATATGAGTTAAGTAATATCAGAAAAGATCTTATAATTATATAATTAAAATTTATAATTCATTGTGCTTTAGTCTTTAAATTTTCTTAAATTCATTGTATTAATACTTTTAAAAAAGCTAAGGTGTATATTTTTGAGGCAAAGGACCTTTCTGGAATCTGTGTAATGTTTCTTATGGTGAACGTATAGCAATTCAACTTTAACCATTCTGTGCTTTTAGGAAAATGACTTATGTTCCTTTAAAAAAAACTAGCATTGCTAAGTTCAATAATGTAAATTTTATGACCATATGACATACACTGGTTTAATTATTTTCTGTGATTATATATATAATGTATGTATATATATATAATTTTAACCTAGTTTTCCATATGCCTTCGTTATTTCTAAGCTCAAAAGAGTTACATATGTGTGTATAAGAATATTTGACAGTATTGTTTGTAGTCAAAATATTGATTTTATTAATAATGGATTTTGACGTGGAATTTTTATACAAACTTTTTTTATGCTTTTAAAGCTGTATTTTTATTCATGGAATTTAAATAAAAATAAATTTGCATAGAATAGCAACATAGCTCCAATTTAATTAGCACTCTCTCTCTCTCTCTCTGTGTGTGTGTGTGTATATATATATATGTTTACAAGTAGTCTTGTCAAATTTAGGGAAAAGATGACTCCCATCTTCTTGCATTGGATTCTCAGTTTTACATATTAAAGAATTTAATTTTGATGGTCTACTCAGAGATGATCAAGTTTTAGAGAAATTATTTCATATCAACAAACTATTAAGAGACTGATACCAGAAATCACATTTAGACTGACATAGGGCTAAGACGGCTTCTTGAACAGTAAGCAGACTGATCAGCTCCAACATTACCTATTTCTAGCAAAGTCCTGAAGTTTTTTATTAAGCAAAATAATGATCAAAAAAATAATTGAGAAAATTTAGTAGGGGATTCCTTTCATTGCAAATCTAATCAAGAGTTGAGCCAGAATCTAGAAAGTAATAGCTAAGGCAGAGCACCACACTAGTGCCTGTGCAGAATAGGTTCACACAATGATTAAAAAAAGAAAAGAAAAGAAAAGATGGGCAATTATGTAGCTTACAAGACACTGTGAGTTGATGAACCAAGAATGAACAGATTTCCTTAGAAAGTACCAGGATGATCATATAGCTGCATGGAGCATTTCTTAGAGTGTAAGAGTGAGAACCCAGAGTGCTCTCATGGGCAAGGGAGATTTAAGAGTTCTGTAAAACCTTACATATTGTCCTGAAATTCTACATGAGATCCACTGTTCTGAATCTCAAAAAAGGGGGAAAGTAACTAGGTATACAAGGTAGGCTTCCATTCAGGAGCAGTAGAGTCCCAGGAGAAACAAGCAGAACTATCTATCCTACCTAAAACATAGGATAATTATGTAGATATATAGATATAGATACATGCCTACATATGATTTATTGGGAATTTGGATTTTGTTTTATTCCTTCTGCAGCTTTTGGTTAACTAAAAATCTGTCTTCTCTTAATATGAACCTTATCTGACTAAAACTTGCCCCATGAGATGTCAAAATTTACTTAAAACCTTCAAAATTTCTTAGAAAAGAAGCCAGAAGAATTTCATCTGTTCCTTACTCCTTTAATGACATGTAAATTCTACCCCTCAATCAGTCTAATGGTGAAACTTATATATGTAGTTTAATCTGTAACCTGATTTGGTTTCCTTAGTGAATCTATTTCACTAGGTTTGTCTATGTATGATATTATGGCTTTTTAAATTTATTGAAGATTCATGAAACTGAAAGAAGAATAGACTTATTGATTTATACTGTCTTTCTCTTATGATCTAAGGAGAATGTACAAAATCATAATATGAAGATGAATGACTTATATGTCACTGTGATATAATTTTGCCTATAAAAAGACTTGTTAGAATCTTAATGTTTCTTCAAATTTATTTTTTTTCTCTGAGGCCTGAAACTATGCTGGAATAGAATACAAAAAAATGTAGGTTGTTACATATATAATTTCTTACTGTGGTAAAAATATCTTGGCAATACTTTCAGTAATTCAGAGATGTAATATTTTCTCTATAAAACATTTCTAGAGCTATCTGAGATATAACTCCATAACAACTACAAGCAAAGAGTTTTTAAAAAGCTTCCAAAAAGATGTACTTATATAGAAGAACTGATATAAGAAATAAAAAAATATAAGTAAAATCCTAGAGGAATGAACCAGAAGGAGAATAAATATCTTAAATATGAGATTATTATACTTTACCCAAGAAATCAATGTCTTAAAAACTAGAATAGATGGAACAGAAACTAATGATTCAATGATACACTAAAAAGTATTAGAACAAAATCAAAAGTTTGAAAATACAGAAGAAAATGAAAGTTATCGTGTGTGTATATATATAAATTTAAATTCTCCAGATAAGATATAACTGTTGTTTATGCTTTGTTCTCTAAAAAGATCACTGATATCAAAAGAGTGATGTCTTGACTTGCAAATAAATTAAATTTAAGTGACTCAGGGCTGTGCAAAGTCATCAGACTCACTCTCTTATAGGATCACCTGAGTTCAGTGGCAAGACATGGGTCAGGGAGAATGGAGATGAACCCAATTTCAGTGGGAGATACTGGGCTTTTTTTTTTTAATCTAAGGTCTCAGCTTACCTGAAGCAACTCCCATTCAGTGATTTATAGCTACTCAAGTAAGCAAAAGATGACCTGTTAATCAACTAGCAGTAATCAATTGGTTTTGCTTAATCCATTCTATTGATTCTTCCTCCTCTAACTCTCTTAAGAAATTTTGAAAAGGAGAAAGAAAATGTAGTACAAAAGCAAAATACTAATGTAGAAAGAAGAAGAGCAGTAATGTACCATTTCTCATAATTGGAGTGAAAGTAGAATTTACAAATAGGAAGAAGGGGTTGGAGGAGAAGGATGATCAGATGAACCCCACTACTATTAGAAATGGACAAGGGAGGTTCAAATAGTTGGGTGTGGAAATACACCACACTTAATAGCAAAACATGGAAGGATAATAGGTAATTAAGAAGAATAATATTGGAAATGGATCATCATTGTTAAGATAAAGTCCGTGTGTGTGTGTGTGTTTGTGTGTGTGTGTAAACAAAGTACTGTTAATTGAAAAGGAGTGCAATAAAATGTCTCTTAGTTAACAGGGGAATCATTAAAATAAATTAAGGTACATGAATGTCATGGATTATTGTTGCCTTAGAAGAAATCCTGGGCAGTATAACTGATATAAAGTGAAGTGACCTGGACCTGAACCAGGAGAACAATTTATACAAGGGAAGCAATGTTATATATACACACACACACACACACACACACACACACACACACACACACACACACACACACACACACACACAAAGATTTAAACAATGCTGAAACATATCTCTATAGCATCTATGATGAAAATTTTTTCTTAGCTTTTGAAAAAGAGATGACCTGAAGAGGCATATATTTTTGGACAAGGCCTCTGTGTGGCTTCATTTTTTCTTGATTTTGTTTATTTATTACAAACAAATATTATCCACAAATATGGTCATCAAGAGTACTTGATGAATTTTATTCTTTCCTTATCTTGGGCTCTGCACACGTTTTTGTTCATTACACTGGTAAAGGCCTGTGCTGAGTATATATCCCTACACCTGATCTAATATTTTGTTCAGAAGATCATCAGATAAAGTTATTTGTGTGTCTCTCAATGAATCCGGAAGAATGTTGATGTAATAATTGTTAAAACCTTATTGCAATTGTATATATACAGCATGTTTTGCTTGACTAAATCAGATGTTCTGTTGGTGATTTTGCTGATTTGTCTTAATAATTAACAAATGGGAGAGACAGCCAGTTTCTATGCCTGGAAGACATTCCTGGATTCAAGTCTTAACTCCGACATATACTGTTTTGTTTTGTTTTTTCTCTTTCCAAATCATTCATGGCAACCAGATGATTAAAGAGACAGAGACGGGGATGTTTTCGATAGTCTATATATTACAGAAAAAAATTCATACACAGCCAAGATACAAGAAAATCGTAAGGCATATATTCCCTTTAGCAGAAATTCTTATGTAACCAGAATTCAAGGACCCTCCTTTGGTCTTGACCACTCCCTACCCCAGCCTAAGGCTAGTTATTCATAAGACTAATGGAGGCATCAACAAACAAGATTATACTTCTCCTGCATGTCTGCCTAGTGACCTCATAGAAGAGGGGAACATTTCCTTAATGGGGCCAGGGACCCGTGAAAGTCTAGTCTACTAAAATTGATCTCTCAATGCTCTCAAAGTTCTATAGAATTTCCTAAAACCATCATTTGCATAAAAAGATGGAAATCCTAATCAGTAGAGGGAGTTTCCCTGCTCTGTAATTCATTTGTGCTAACCAATTTACATATCTAGTCACTATCCCCATATTTATAATCAACAAAAAATAAATGTAATGAGGCCACATTTTCTCTTCACTATTCAGACTGTGAAGGAACATGTATGCCTTCTGAGTTACCAATTGTGGAATCCTGCGTGTTCTCTCTTAATATTGTGATTGGGTGTCCCTCTAATGTATGTATACACAGACACACACACACACACGTGTGTGTGTGTTTGTAGATATATATTTCTTACATAAATTATATACAGGTAGAAAAATAGGCATATAAAAGAGCCCCAGTTCAAATCTGCTTCTGTGTTACTACTTTTGTGACTTCCCTCACTACATTTGTGACTTTTATCAAGTAGTTTCCCCTTCCTGGGCCTCAGTTCCTTAGAATGAAGGGTTTGTACCTACATGAACTCAGTGGTCATTTACACCTCTAGATTTATGAACTTTTGTCATTATTTTGATGTTACCTTTTCAACTTTATTTGGTATAAATAAACTCAGAGATTGTTTCTCATGTCTGGAATTTTTCCCTCCAGATAATTTGTGTATTGGTCCCTCAATGCCCACACAAGACTCCTGTCTCCTGTTTTATATTATCTCATCTGATTTTCACAACAATTCTGTGAGATAGGTGCCATTATGATCCTTATCTTATGGTTGAGGAAACTGAGGCTGAGTGAGGTTAAGTGACTTGTCTAGGGTCATATAGCTAATAAGTATATGAGGCCAGTTTTAAACTCATGTCTTCCTGTGTCCAAACCAATCACTAATTTATCACCTAGATACATGTATCTAGCTAATAATTCACAAATTTTCCCATGATTATCTTTATTTTTCATATCCATTATTTTTATATTTCCAATGATATTCTATTACACGAGTGTATGATGATTTGTTCAAAATTGCCCAAATAATATACATACTCTTCATTTTTCTTCTATCTCTTTGCTATTATAAATATTGAATGCATATGAGACCTTCTGTACTTTGAGCTTGTTCACTCATATGCCTAGCCCACGGATGTCATATTATGTATTTTAGACATGCATGTTATTTGACTCGGATATAAGACTTGTCAAAAGGATTTATCAAGTGCTTATTGTGCATGTTCTAAGCACTAGAACCATGCAATGTTCCTAGCACTAGGAATACAAAGAAAAGAAAATACACGTATGCAGGATAAATTGGAGATACTTTCTGAGGGTAAATCAGTAGCATTAAGAGGGACCAGGAAAGATGTTTTGAAAAAGATAGAATTAATGCTGGGACATTAAGGAAGCCAGGAAGCAGAACGGGCAGGCATTGCACAAAAGTGATAGACAAAGAAACGTAGTATTTTTAGGGGAAAATATCTAGGAAGTCATCACTGGTTCTTAGATTATGTGGGGAGGAATAAGGTATATGTAATTGATGAGGTGTAAGCTCTGGGACCCCCCCCCCCCCTTTTGAGCTCTCCTTGATTCTTTGAGGTATAGGCTCTGGGAAAGTAAACCTTCCCAGGGAAGACATTTGCCTGAGGTCATGAGCATTAAGTTGTGGCTCTGCCCAAGTCTTTAGACCCCCTTTATTCCAATAGCTTCCCACCCTTAATGTTCCTGTTCCCACCCTTGAACTAGCCTGGCTCACCATTGTCTGGTCTCCAGGTAGCCTCCAGCAACTTCCCACCCTGAATCACTCATTACTGGAGTCTGACCTCATCTGACTCCTCCTGAAGACCCTCCCCAATCTCCTCCTCTGGACCACCCCTAGATTCCTCCCACAACCTTATTGTATATAGAACCCCATCTTCCCTCCATGTGGTGTGAGAGCGCCGTGGAATAGCTTAGTATAGACTTTGCTCTGTGAAAGCGCCATGAGATAGCTTAGCACAGACTTGCTCAGTGAGAGCACCTTTAAATGGCCTAGCATCCCATGTGACGAACTTGAACTTTCAATAAACTTTACTTTTTCTTTGGCTGAGAAGACTTGAGTGGAATTCTTTCAGCAGGACCCGGCATGTTGGTATTTTGGGGTCTCAGGCAGCCCTAACCATCTTTGGGTTCCTCTTCATAATGGTTATGTAATTTGGAAATGCCCCTGAATTGACTTGGCTTTTGGGTTGAGAGTTAAGACACAGAGCTTGTGAATCCCACTTGTGGGATGGACTTGTTGACGTGAAGAGAGGGGGCTGACCTGGGTGGAGCCATGATTGGAAAGGAAGGCTCAAGCCCAGAGAAGGCCAGAAGAGAATGACTTTTGGGAAGAGCAGTATCCAGTGTTGTGGACCCTGAGTTGCTGAGAAAGACTGCTGAGAGCCCATTGGAGCTGCCCAGGACTTTTGAGGGCTGCCACCTGGAGCTACTGAGAACTGAGGAGGCATGGCTGTGATGCTGGTATTTTGTCTGTTTTGGTGTTTTTCCAGATTCATCTGATCATAGACAGTGCTGCTGTTGTAGAGGTCCTGGAACTTGGATGTTGGTGCAGAAGCCCTGAAGTAGGACTTTCTTGTTGTATGTTCACAGAAATTCTGGAAGGGGGACTTGCTGATACTTTCAGTGATTCTGGGACTGTTCTACAGGCAGAGTGTGACTTGATGAGGACACTGTCTATGGCTTTTGAGCCTTGTCTCCCCAGGAACTGAGATTGCTGAGGGTTTGCTTAGAGTGAAGATGAAAGAAGGCCCCTTCCTTGGCCTTTCCTTTCCATGCTGAGATGTTATCTTGACCTTGTTATGGTTTAAGGGTGGATGGCCTTTTGTGCTCTCCTGCTCCCTTTTGAGAAAGTGCTTCGTGTTAATGGATGGTATTGTAATTACATTTGAGTCCAGGGGTGGGAAACCTTTGGCCTTTTTGTGAATGTACTTTGTTTATGATTGGAAACTGATCTCCTTTTGAGAAGAGACTTTGACTGACTAAAAGAATGTACTGCCTAGGGGTGGAGTAGTCTGATCTCCATTTGAGAAGAGACTTTAACTAAATGAATGCACTCTCTAGGAGTGGAGTAGTACCTGAACTGAACTAAGAACTTACTTGCGAAATGAATGAGTTATACTGTATTTTGACTCTCTGTTCTGTGAATGTTTGCTGAATAAATGGGGTTTGCTATGCTGGTAATCCGAACCTTGGAAGTTGCCATTGCTTGGCATTACTAACAAAATTAGACAGTTAGTAAGAGATGTGTTTATTGGGGAGTTTAAAAGAAAAACACAGGATTTTATAGTTGGTGATAGGAAGCCATTGGAGTATACTGAGTAGATGTGGTTAATATAACCAAACATGCTCTTTAGGAATATCAATTTTACAGGTCAGTGGAAGATAAACTGGAATGGGAAGATAATTGAGGCAGAGAGATGAACAGGTAGATGAAATACTCCTGGTATTGAAAAGGTGCCCAAAGAGGGTTAGGGCTAGCTGAGACCCCAAAATACCAACTCGCTGGTTCCTGCTGAAAGAATTCCACTCAAGTCTTCTTAGCCAAAGAAAAAGTAAAGTTTATTGAAAGATATGGGATAGACTCTTACAGAGCAAGTCTCTGCTAAGCTACCCTAAGGCACTCTCATCTAGACCAAGTCTCTGCTAGGGCATTCTGTGGCTCTCTCACATGGGAAGTCTCTGCCAAACCATTCCATGGTGCTCTCACAAAGATGTAGGGAAGATGGGGTCTTATATACAGAGGAGTCTAGGGGTGGTTCAGAGGAGGAGCTGGGGAAGGGTCTTCAGGAGGAGCCAATGAGGTCTGACTCCAGTAATGAGTTTGGAGAGGGACTTCAGGTGGAGTTAATGACAATCAGACTCAAGTACTTCAGGTGGAGTTAATGAC
>JAQQSW010012614.1:0-12490 GCA_028646575.1 Pseudocheirus occidentalis
TCTGTTATTATTGTTAATGAATATTGTTGTTTCAAACTGGATCTTTTCTGTGGTAGCCGAGAGTCTTATTCAAGCAATTAACTGTCTTGTTCTTTGATCCTTAGACCAATACAGAGAATCCCATATTACCAAATTCTTTCAGGAATGCAAAATAGTCTTTTAGACTTGAAAATTCCCCTCCTACTGACAGAAAGAAAACAATAAAACAACTGGAACATCTCAAAGGCCTATTAAGTCAGAATTTTACACAAAAGGCCTTAAAAATAGGTAAATATGGGGAAAAAATTCAGAGCTATTTTAGGAAATTCCACTTAAGTCAGTAGTCAAAGAACAGAACAACATCAGATTGACATTTAGACTATTAAAAAGTTCTCCCCAGCCCCCAAGCATAAGTTTAAAGTATAGTTCAAGAAAGATGGCAAATTTTAAATGGGAAGAAAGTCTGCTAAGTTTTTTTTCTTTTTCCATGTAACTTATATTAGAAAAGCATGAGATTCTGGCACAAATTACTTTTATTGGGTCATATTCTGTATTCTCAATTTGAGACATTTATATGATAACATGGAACAAATTAAGTAATTTTCCTTCATTCCACATTTCGATGGAAAATTTTTTTAACCTCTAAGGCATTTTCCTTGATCCAAGCACTCCCTTATTCCCTCAGATTTTCTTTTCTGTATAACTTTTCATTTCCTTTAACATTTGACTTGGTGAACCACCTCCCTTCTATATCATACCACCCCTGCACACCCAAGATTGGATCAGTTTTCCATTCGCCTTTCACTGAGTACTGTTTTGTTTCTTTTCTTGTCTCATCTTCAAAGTCTCACTTTCACCAACAGTCTGTCAAACTTCTATGTGAACTATCATGATTCAATGAGGTGGGGAATAAGAAAATCTGTCTCAGATGCTTGCTAGCTGTGTGACTCTGGGCAAGTCACTTGACCTCTGTCTGCCTCGGTTTCCTCAGCTGTAAAATTATAATAATAGCATTTAACTCCCAGCATTGTTGTGAGGATCATGTGAGATAATATTTGTAAAAAACTTTGCAACACTTAAATGCTAAATAAATGTTAGCTGTCGTTAATACTATGGACTAGATGACTGCTGAGGTCCCCTTTAAATGTATTATCCTAATTATAAAATAATATAAATTAGCTATTAGATTTATTCATCAATCAACAAGCATTTATTAAGTATTTACTTTGTGGTATGAAGTTATGGATCAGGTAGAATGGCAGAACATTCAAAGAAGTGATTTAGATTTGATAGCTTGTATTTTGAGAAACTTAAAGTCTGTAAATGAAAATTTCTTTAGCAAGTGGGAAAATGTAAATAGGAAAAGCCATAGAAACCAGAATCCCAAGAATCAATTTAATTAGATTCAACAAGTACTTATTAAGTACCTAATAAATTTCAGGCACTGTGATAGGTGCTGGAGACTCAGAGACAAAAACTATAGTCTTTGTCTTCAAGAAGCTTACACTCTTCTGAGGAAATACAACACAGAGACAAGCAAGGCAATATAAGGCATATACAAAATAATAGAAAGTCACACTTTTATTCCAAGAACATTCATTAACTTAAGTCTTATTTTATATATGACTAAAAATTAATTTCTTATCTTTTTTGGTTAAATGGGCATAAGAAAACTTACATGTAGTTGATCTTGGTATGACCCTGCAGGAGTAAATTAAGCAGAGAGGATCTAAGCTTTTACTGTCACTCAATATATATAGAATTTCCTTTTTGGTTCCACATACTTAGACGTTTCTGTTACTGTATAGAGACTGTGTATATGATTATTCAGAGCTAGATATTTCCACTAGCCATCTCTTTCTGCTTAGGTATCAGGCCCCCAACTGTTCTACCTGGGGAAAATATGTTACATTTCTATTCAAGGAAGAAATACAATTTTTAAGAAGAGAACAGTGGAATTTTCCTAGTTCTGCTACTCTGCATTTCATTGATTTTTCCCCATGATCATTTAATAAATGCTACAGCAACTGAGATTTTCCTAGAGAAACCTATAATTTTATTTCTTTTGGGTAAAATGTCATCACTGTGATAATTCTGAGGACTGTGGCATCCAAAGAAGAGAATAGGCTAAGGACGCTGATCTAGAAAACAGCCATTATCTAAATATTTGAACTCAATTTATTTCTAATCGGGAACACCAAATAAAGTTTTATACATGATAGAGTACCAGTGGGGCCAATAAGCTACAGTTTCTTTCTCTGTGGATTTAGTTACTGTTAACTATTCCTGTATTGCTTACAGATTTCTGCCATTCTACTTGAGATTCAGCTTGGCATACTAGGCTGATAATTAGAGAAAGCTGGTTATAGTTTTCATTTCATATAGGACAGATAAAAGAAAAGTCTTAGAATTGCTAGTTTAGAACATATATATACATATATATGTTCTGTATATATATGTATATATATGTATGTATGTATATATATCTGTATATATGTATGTATGTATATATACTTTCCCCCTTTTAAATAGTATTTTATTTTTTCAATTACACATAGAGACAATATTTAACATTAAATTTTTATTAAATTTTGAATTCCAGATTTTCTCTCTTCCTCCTTTCCCTCCTCTTTCCCTAAAATGGTAAGCAATTTGATATAGTTTATATGTGTACAAACATGTAAAGCATATTTCTTATATATGTATTCTTAATTGGATTTTGTCATCCCATTTCCTTAATGGGATAAAAGAATACACACACACACACACACATACACACACACACATGCACTCACACATTATCTCCATTTTCTTTAATGGGATGACAATTAAGAATATGATTAGCAAACATTATTGAAGAAGAGAGTTTCTTCAATGTGCGAAAGAGAGTAGAATGAGAAAGGGGATTTGGGAGCACTTAATGCTAGTCCCATTTCTTTTCCTAACTCTCTTTGTGGCTACTGGTAAATTTTCTCACTTCTCTAGACCTCAGTTTTCTCACCTACAAAACTCAACTGGATGATGCTGAAGGTCTTGCCTAAGACATTCCACTATTCTGCTTCACATTTGCTGTAGTTAAAGTGAAAAGTATTTAACAAAACAATGAAAATAACAATGGTTATTTTCTGAGCAGTTGCAAAAGAAAGGGTGCAGAGATTCAGTTTTGATAGCAAATATGAAACAAAACCTAAAATCTTTAAACAAATTCACTGGGAAAAATTTTCTCTGTGCCTAAAATTTGTTTTTTAAATGCTTATTCATATAGAAGACATTTCACTGGGTAATACCCACATTTCTTTTTGCCTCCCCATGAGATGCACGTAGGCAACCCATAAGATACATGGGAACACACAGACATGGGGCATACCTAATATATCGAAACATACAAACACTTAACATAAAGTTGTACACATTGACAAACGAGTACATGTAGAGGATGGTGATCAAGATATTTAAAAAGTCAAATTAAGAAACTGAGACAAAAATGTGACTTAGCCAGGGTTACAGAGAAAGTCAGTAACTATGAGACAAGGTAGTCTAATAAAGAAACTTGGGACATTTAACCAACAGAATAGACTTGGGGTATGAGGAATGATTAATCTTGAAATAGGCTTTGTAGTTGGGAAAAATGTGGAGATAACAGTTTAAAACTCTTATTTTACAGATGAAAGTAATGAAGATTAACAGAGCCTTGCCTGAGGTGAGGCATGTAGTAAGCAACTGAGGTAAGTTTAAACTAATTTTATTGGTGCCAAATCCAAGACTCTTCACTTTATCCGTTTCTCATAGCTGAATGAGAAGACTGTCTTTCAGTAAAATAGAAATTCCTTGTGGTTAGATATTGTTTTGGTTCTTTGCTGCAAGTTTTTTTCCTAATAAATGTCTCATTTCCATGACATGTAAAGAACAAATTCAAATTCATATGAATAAGAGCTATGCCCCTATAGATAAATGATCAAAAGATATAAACAAATAGTTGTTAAAAGAATAAATCCAAGGTATCACCAGCCATATGAAGAAATGTTCTGTGTCACTAATAATCAGAAAATGAAAATGTTCCAAGGTTCTACCTCACATCCATCAGATTGGCAAATTTGACAAAAAAGGAAAATAGCAAATGTTGGGGGTGGGGCTGAGAAAACAAGCATATTAATTTATTGTTGGTAGAACTATAAATTATTATAGCCATTATGGAAAACAATCTGGAACTATACCCCCAAATACTAAATTCCAATTTACCCAATGATACTTCTACTAGTCCTATCCTCCAAAGAGATTAAAAAAAAAAGACACATGTACTTTATCCACTCAAGCAAATTGCAACCTTTCTACAACTTTATTACATGACCTTTGAGAGTTTCCTTAGCCAAAATAATAGTAATAATAATCATCATCATCCCAGTGTTGGAGATAACCTAGTAATAAATCTCTCAATTTAGCTAGGCTGCTTCTTGAATGACATACTTTTGGGGCTCCTACTTGAGACCTTTTCAATTTGGTAGGATTTACTGCTGGTGTAGCCTTCAGGAAAACAAGGTTATCATACCATGAAGAATCATTATAGTAGCATTTTAGTTGAGGTGACCATGAGCAGTGCAGATACCAAATGCCTATAAGAGTCATTGAATTGTGGAAAGGCAGAATGTCACAATGGAACAAGCACTGAATTTGGAACCAGAAGGCTTTGGTTAGATCCTGGCCCTATGGTTTACTGCCTGTGTGAATCTGGGCAAGTTACTTAATCCTTCTTGATCTCAGCTTCTTCATCCTTGAAATGAAGGGATTGGATTGAACAGTCTCTAAGATTTCCTCCAGCTCTAAAGTAATGATCTTAAGATCTTGAATGACAAAATGTGGAATTTGTTTCAGTCATGTGCCTGGGAATGTGATTATGAAGCAAGGATTTTCATTAAGCAACTGAGTTTTCACTCATCCAAAATGTGGAAGGGCAGCAATAACCCTCGAATTTATTTCCTTTCAACTTTGTAATGGAAATGTTAGAACAGATGAGGAGCAGGTCTCCTAGTATTCTCACCATGGCAGAAATGATTGGTATAGTGTCAGAGGAATTATTCAGGCCTAATAAAGTACTCTCATTGCAAACCTATCTGGTTTTAAATGTTTCCAGACTGTTATGTGAAGAATGCCTCTGGGCTTTGAATGAGCTCTGCCAAAATGATGAACTATTCACTTTTGTTAAAAAATGCAGCACTTTATTGGACCAGTCTCTCTACATGACCCTGTATGTATTCTTTCTTCAGAGAGGTTGTGTACACATACATGGTTGGTTTTGTAAGGGGTATATTCAAGTTGGAGGCCAGGTGAAAAGAATATTTTAGGACAATTTAAAAATAGACCCATGTATTATTAGCATATGAATGCAATCCAAAGCTGTTAGCAGATGAGATTAACTGGACCCTGCATATACAGATGAAAGGGCAAGGGTGGAGAACACAACATCCAGAAAAACAGATTAGAAGAGTGGAAGCCACCACCTGACTCAAACAGTGGAAAGTCAAAAACTGAGCCAGGAAAGATTGTAAACTCAGGGACTTAATGACAGAAGCATGCATTCCCTTTCTAAGTGTTGACTGAGCTGATGTCTTCTAGAGCTCTGTTTTTATGCATAACAATAACACGACAATTATTATTATCATCACAGGATGGAGGAAACAGGCCTTTATTAGATATCTACTATGTGGCCGACATTGCACTAAGTGTTTTTATAAACTTTTAATCATAGTAATAGCTAAGATATACGTGGTACTTTAAGGTTTGCGAAGTGCTTTAGCCATGTTATCTCGTTTGATAATCATAAAAACTAGCATTTTATTTGTGTGTGTATGTGCACATGTGTGCATGATTTGATCCTAACAATAATACTGTGATCTGAATAATAGCACTGTAAGGGAGGTGCTATTATGCATATTTTTTCATATGAGGAAATTGAAGCAAATAAAGGTTAAGTAATGACAATGATGATGACGGCAAACAATAATGGCTAAGTTATATAGAGCTCACTATGTGCCAGGAATTGTGTGAAGTACTTTACAATTTATACCTCATTTGGTCCTTACAACAACCTTTGGAGGTAGATGCTATTGTTATCCCCACTTTACAGTTGAGGAAACTGAGGCAACCATATGCTAGATTTCAAATCACTTGAAATTTTGCTAAGTTGAATCTTTATTAAGCTGGAAAAGCTCCTTGTAAATGACAAAGTAGATTATATTAGGCATAAAACACTTGGGGTCTTTGGGAGGATGAGGAGAAACCCTGCCTGCCTATACAACTATGCTCCTGCTGATGTTTTTTTTCCCTACTAACACTTTGAAAGCCCATTTATAATGTGCTCATTATAATATGGTACAAATAAAATGAATACTGTGAAATTTCCTTCTCTGAGGGCATTTAATTATAGCACAGACAACTGTGTTTCTGAAATGGTTCAGGTTCTGTCCTGCTTGGAAGCAGCAATTCCTTGGGGACTTTTCCTGTTTTTAATCCAACTGTTTAGAAACTAGGTTCACCCTGCTTCAAGGTGATTGGAAATGTGAAAACCTGGATTTGTAATGGTTTATATTGGAGAAAGAGGGCATTGTAGTAAGTTGGACTATAAAATAACAATGAACAATGAACATTTCTTGCACACCTACTGTGTGTGGAGCTCAGTGCTAGGTTTTGGGTGATAAACAAGAGTTTCTATGTGATAATAGAATTCTTCATTTCATAAAATAGCCAGTTCCTTAAGTTTACTTTGTAAGTTGAATGTTACACAACTTATAAGAATTTTATTTATGTTCAACTTTAAAAAAAATAATTTCATTTAAATCCTAACTTTCTTTGGTGAATGAAGTACAAGACTTGGAATGAGAAAGACTTGGCTTGGATCCTGCAGCACTGTGATCTTTTGATCATTTGTAATGACCAAGCCTAGATGACCTCTAGCCATCTCAATTCAATTCAATTAATTTGTTTTCATTAAGTGCCTAATATGTCTAATGGCTAGCCACAGGGGATGCAAAAGATAAAAACGAATAGTTCTTGCCTTCAAGAAATGTAGGGATATAATATATGCACAGAAGCCTCCCTCCCCCAAAGAAAACATTAGGTTATTTGAGGAAAGAGGGAGAGAGAAGAGAGAGAGAGAGAGAAAGAGAGAGAGAGAGAGAGAAAGAGAGAGAGAGAGAGAGAGAGAGAGAAAGAGAGAGAGAGAGAGAGAGAGAGAGAGAGAGAGAGAGAGAGAGAGAGAGAGAGAGAGAGAGAGAGAGAGAGAGAGAGAGAGAGAAATAATTAGGGGTATTAGGAAAAGCCTAAGCTTTGAAGGATGCCAAGGATTTTAAGAGTGGAATAAGGAAGGGGTAAACTCTGGGTGTAAGGAGTTTATTCTTGCCAGATTGTGCAGAAACAAGGAAATAGGAAAAGACATGAAGAATCTGGGGAACACCAAGTCTGTTAGTTTGTCCAGAAGGCAGAACTCCCCAAAGGGAATAATGTGAACAAAGTTTATAGATAGGTAGGGTCATAGATTTAGAACTGGAAGGAACCTTAGGGTTCATTTGGTCCAATCCTCACGTTTAACATGAGGGAAACATGTTAACATGACCTCTTTGAGGCCAAAGAGGTTAAGAGATTTTCCCCAAGTCATACATACATACAGTGAGCAAGTTGCAAAACCAAATTGTAAAGTGCTTTCAATGCCAGATGGAAAAATTTTATGTTTTAGTCCAGAAGCAATGTGGAATCATTGAAAATTTCTTTGTATGAAGGTGACAGGTGCTTTAGCAAAAGCAGTTTGGCTATACTGAGAATGGATTGGAAAAGGACAGAGGTTGAGGAGAGAAAGAATAATTAGAAGGCTTTTGCAAAAGTCTAGGTGTGAGCGACTTGAATTAGTGCAATGTCCATGTGCTATCCTTGGCAAAATGTTGGGTCTTCCATGTGTTATTATTCATGCTTAGCTGAGGATTGCTCTTCTTCAACTACTTCCAGATAAATCTCCAGACTCTTGCCTTTCTCCTCCTCCTGCTCCTGTTCCTCCTCCCTGCCCCCCAGCTTCCCCATTGTGTCAGCAATTACTGCTCTTTTGGTGGGTGGGAGCACGAGCTTCATTTCTGGGGATGACATTTTTTTTCCCCCTTTCTCCTGCAGAAGCAAAGCAGCCATTTTTCTTCTTGGTGACAAGAGTGGTCCTGCTCCCTGCAGTTGTCATCTTCCTCTCACTGCGCAGAATGGATGAAAGGAAGCAGGCACATGGCAGCGTTTGGGGAGCAGTTCTGTCTTTGAAATGAGTTTACTTTCAAAAGGTTTTTAAAAATTAATTTACAATTTTGATCGGAAGAAAATGTACTTGACACTTGGGTCTCTGGGAGAATATGCTGTATAAAAATAAGTAAACATATATCTTCGGTAAGCAATATAAACCAGCTTGACTCTAGTAAATCAAGCAAAAATACTGACTATCGGATTTATGGTGTCTCAGGAGGAGTTTAAAAAAAGGAGGATTTTCCCCATTCCAATCTTTCAAAAGCATAATCCTTCAGACTTAAAGGGATTCTCTGCGCTTTCCAAAGGGGTCTGAGCTATTTAGAAGCCTCTTGAGTAGTTACACTACTGAAAGAGTATGTGAATCAGCATTTTTTGGGTGTTATTTGTGTGTTTGCTTATTTGTGTACCAAATTTTATGCTGTGGGGAAAAGTGTGGGCAATAATCTACACTTGGTGGGTGTGGGAGATGGGAAAGGAACCCTTTGTTAGATTGTAAGGACCTCATGTTGCTGTGTATCCTGATGCACTAAAGTCATGCTATGTGAGTACCTTTAAGCACACTCAAATACTTGTGGAATAATCCAGAAAATTTACCAGTTTGGTAATAAGGATAATCCCAAACCACCTGCTTTATGAGAGGTGGCATCATTTGCAAGCTCAGGTTGATAATTATGCTGAAATATCATTTCTCAGCTTAGATGAAGGTAATTTCCTTTCATGAGATGGTGTAGTAATTATTATAAAGAGATTCACACAAACAAATGCTTAACCAAACACTAATATGGCCTCTTTATTTTGGATGACATTGGGAAGATATCAGTGATTTTTCAAGCGAAATTTTCTTATGTAGGCAGATTAAATCTTGATTTCCTCACTGAACAGATTGCTAAGTACCTACTATGTGCAAAGCACTGTGCGGATTAAGAAGATAGAAAGATAAATAAGATACAAATTCTGTTCCAGTTCCAAGGAACTTAAGATCACATTGTGGGGTGGGGAGGAATATAAATGCAAAGTAATAAACTTGAATGAAAAAATAAGTCAGTGACACAAGTCCAGCATTGGGAACACTTACTATATAAGATGATTTAGGATTTTTCTGGATGTTTTAGGAGACTTTGACCTTAACATGAACCAAGAGTATGGTATAGCAGCCAAAAAAATCTACTTTGATCACAAGTTGCATAAATTCAAATGTAATTTATAGTATGAGGCATCCTTAAACATTGTACTTTGCCCTAGTCAGACACCTATATTCTATATAGGGTCTATATTTGATTATGGGGGTCATATTTTAGGAAGGATATGTAATATACCTAATATGACCAGAGAATAGTGGTCAAAATGTTACAAAGACACAAAATTATTATAATTTTATTATATTATATTATAATATTATATATTATTATATAATATATGATAATTATATAATAATTATAATATTATTGTAATAACCAATCTCTCAATGAACATGCTTTTATTAAGCCTTTACTGTAGAAAGTGATAGTATGTAGGGTAAAAGCAAAAACAAACCTCTTACCTTAAGGAACTTCCATTCTAACAGAGAAGATGACACATAAATAAACGTGTGTGTGTGTATATATATATATATATATATATATAAATCTAAATATACATAAATATATAATATATTATATTGTATTATATACATATACATACATATATATACAGTGACACAGGCCTTTTTGCTGTTCCTTGCACATAGGTGTTTTCACTGGCTTTTCTCCATACTTGGAACTCTTTCTTCCTCAACTCTGTCTCCTAACTTCCTGACTTCTTTCAAGTCTCAGTTTAAGCTGTCATTTCTTCAAGAATCTTTCCCAGTATTTCCCCCCCTCCCCTCCCTTTAATGCTAGCTCTCTTCCTCCAGTTGATTATCTCCAATTTATCCTGTATATATCTTGTTTATATGCCTTTATTTATATGTTCTTGTCCCTCAGACTGTAAACTTCTTGAGAGGACGTACTGTTTTCTGCTTTACTTTCTATCCCCAGCATTTAGTGCAGTGCTTGGCCCATAGTAGGTCCTCAATAAATGCTAGTTGACAAGAATGAGAAATCAAAGATGATATTGTGTGGTTGCTAGCTTGGGTGAGTAGAAGACTAGATAGTAATGGAGAAGACTGAAGAAATTTGGGTTTTGGGGAGAAGATAATGTCCTTTAGCTGAATTGAGTTTGTGATGTCTATGGGACTTCCAGTTGGAAATGTCCATTAAACTGGTCTTAATTTGGGACTGGAGCTAAGGAAAGAGATTAGGATTGGATAGACATGCACACACATGTAAATATTTATGTAAAAACTTGTGCTAGAAAAATCAGTATCTATTTGAGAATCATTTGGATAGGGATGATAACTGAACCATGAAAGCAGAGTCTAGACTTGAGGGATACCTACAGTTAGTACGCATGGCCTGGATGAGGATATATTAAAGAAGACTAGAGAACATTCAGAGAGGTAGGAAAGGGGTCAAGAGAAGGCAGTCTCATAAAAATCCAGGCTAGAGAGTGTATTCAGGAGGAAAAAGTGATCAAAAATGTCAAAAACGACAGAGAGGTCAAGAAGAATGAGGACTGAGAAAAAAGCCATTAGGTTTGACTGTCTAAGGAATTTATGATATTTAGTTTGGAGAAGAGAAGACAGGATATGGTAGTTGTCTTGAAGTATTTTAAGGTCTTTCCTGTGCAAGAATGATTGGATTTGTTTTACTTGGAATGAAGAAGCTAGAAACAGGAATAATGGGTATAAATTACTTAGGGGAAAATTTAGATTTGGAATGACTTTGGAAATATGAAGATAGTTTTCATTACTGTAGGTTTTTGAGTAGAGGTGAGAGAATCACATGTAGAGGATACTAGTGCTAATAATAATGATAACTAATATTTATACAGAACTTACTATTTACCAGGTATTATACTAAGCATTTTATAACTATTATCTCATTTGATTTTTTTTAAAAAGTAAATTAATTTTCTTGTTTACATCATTCATTTCCACAAGATTTTGAGTTACAAATTTTCTTCCTATCTTTCCTCTATGCAACACCTCAAAACAGCCATCCCACTGTATAACCCCTCCACCAATCTGCTTTCTCCTACATCCTCCCCCTCACCCCTCTGACTTTCTGGTAGGGCAGGATGGATCTTCCTACCACAGTGCCTATATATCTTAATTTCCAGTTGGATGTAGCTAATAATAATAATAACAATAATATATATATATATAGACACACACATACACACACACAAACATATGTATTTTTAACATTTGATTATAGAACTTTAAATTCTAGATTCTTTCCCTTCCTCCCTCATCACTCACCCCCACTGGAAGGACAGCCAATTAAATACAGGCTGTACCTGTGTAATTACGCACATGTCCACAGTGGGCTTATTGTGAGAGACAGATTATATGTCCCTCCTTCCTATCCTGCCCCCCCAACTAGTTCTATTCTCTACCCTGTCCCTGTCCCTTTATAGAAGTGTGTACTTCCATCAGCCTCCTCCTCATCCTCCCCTCCCCTCCATCATTCCACCTCTAATCCCCATCCCCCCTACTCTCCTGTGTAGCAAGATATCCATTTTAGAGTTTATGTCATTCCTTCCCTAAGTCAAATTCAATGAGAATAAGGTTGACCCTTTCCCTTTTGCCTTCTTGTTCTTCCTCTCCATTGTAAGAATTATCCCTTGCCTCTTCTATATGAGATGATTGACCCCATTCTATCTCTCCCTGTCTCCTCTCATTCTAATCCTCTCCCACCTCAGAATTTCACCATTTAGAGTATTGTCCCTTCCTATTCAATTGATCCTGTGCCCTCTATGTACTCATATATACACATACTCAGATATGTGTTCATGTGCATATATAAACCCTCCTATATAGACATATGTATATGTACACGTATATATACATTTGTATTTCCTTCATCTATCCTCATACTGAGAAAAGTTTCATAAGTTACAATTATCATTGGCATGTTGTGTTGTAAAAAGTTGTTGTTGGCATGTAAAAAGTTCAACTTTGATAAGTTCCTTATGATTTCTTTTCCATGTTACCTTCTCATGCTTCTTGTATTTGAGTGTCAAATTTTCTTTTCAGTTCTGTTTTTTTTCAGCAAGAATGTTTGAAAGTCTTCCACCTCGCTGAGTGACCATATTTTTCCCCAGAACATTATGTTCAATTTTGCTGGGTAGGTGATTCTTGGTTTTAATCCTAGCTCCCTTG
>JAQQSW010012615.1:0-12490 GCA_028646575.1 Pseudocheirus occidentalis
CAGTTAAAGGAGAAAATATTACAGGCTTCCAAGAGAAAACCATTTGAATACTGTGGAAGCACTATCAGGATAACCCAGGATCTGGCAGCTTCTACAGTGAGGGATTGAAGGGCCTGGAATACGATATTTCGAAGATTAAGGGAACTGGGATTAAAACCAAGAATCAACTACCCAGCAAAATTGAGCCTATTATTCCAGGGGAAAATATGGTCATTCAATGAGGTGGAGGATTTTCAAGCATTCTTGCTGAAAAAACCAGAGCTGAACAGAAAACCTGACAGGCAAACACAAGAAGCGTGAGAAGGAAGATCAAATGTTGATGCAAGGATCAAATGAAATAATGGATGAAAACCACTTTATTTGTTTACTCACTTTTTTCAGCACATATTGATTAAGCACTTTCTAAGAGCCTGATATGGACACCAGATTTGGAAATAGATATGGCATAGGTCCTAATTTCGAAGAGTCTATACTTTAATGTGGAAGGAGTGGCTTGAGAGTGAGAACAAAGCAGAAAAAAAAAGTACATTAGGAAAGGATTACTTTCATGGGAAGAGGGAGAGGAAGATCAGGGAAGACTTCATGGAAGAAGGGGACCTTAAAGCTGGACCATAAAGAAGGAAATGGACTTCAAAAGTGGATGACGCAAATCCAGAGGACTCATGATGAAACATGCTATCCACCTCCAGAGAGAACCCTAATGGACTCATAGCACAGACCGAAGCATCTTTGCTTTCCTTTCTTTTCCTCTTCTTTCCTTTTCTCCTCTTTTTGACATGGTTAATGAGGGGATTAATTGTGCCTGATTATGCATATTTGTAATGGGCTTTGTTTTTCTTCCTTCCTCAAAGAGTGGGGGAGGGAGTGAATTTTGAACTGAAAATTTTTTTAAAAAGAAAGGAACAGTGGATGGGGTGAACAAGATGGCATGGGGGGGGCACTTTCAGTGACTCTATATTGTCTCTTGCAAAGTCTTTTAACCTTTTTGTGTGTCGTGGGCTTCCTATTCCTCTTTACACTCTGGTGAAGTTTATGGTTTATGGACCCCTTCTCCAAATAAAGATTTTGAATAAAACAAAGTACATATGAATATAAAAAAAAACTTAAAAGATTTAAAGGCTCTGATCAATGCAGTGACCACACATGACTCCACAGGTCAGAAGACAAAACATGCTGCTTTTAATAGAAGGTACCGTACGGTATCCTATGAAATTAGTTGTTATATTTGGGAACATCTTCCAAGACCTGAGTGCCTGAGTATCATCAGCTTTGAACACTTAATCCTCTATTGGGAGCCCCACATGTGTTTAGGGCTCGTCTGACTTTGTTTGCTTTCTTTTAGAGCTAATATGCTTGTCCTATGATTGGATGGGTTTGGACTTTCATTTGAAATGCATTGTTAAAATGAAATGGATCCAATGGAGAAAAACAGAAAGTTCTATGTGTTGTAGGGACCTGTGGAGAAATTTTGTCTGAGCCTTTATTTAGCTTTCTCTGTACATGTGTATATGATCCACTGGGGAAACTGTTATCTCAACTGAGATTGTCCTGTATGCTAGAATTTTCTCCCAAGGTAGTTTGGTGAGGTCTTTCAGTTGACCCAGACCATAATCCCTGCCAGGAGAGTCCCACATACTCTGGGAGCTAATTTGATATTAAACTTTTCCTCTGAGGGGGAAGGCTCATTTTTCCCTTTCCTTTTATTTTGTTTAGTTGTTTTAATTTCTTCATCTTATTTATATTTTTCTTTCTTTTTTTGTGTTGAGACAGGCCCTTCCTTATAATACCAGGCAGTAGTAAAACCTGTAATTTGAGCATCTTAAATGGAGCTCTACAGTAACCTTAAGCCTCAAGTGTACAACCTCTCCATCCTAGAAAGCTAAGGAGTATGACACATTAGATTTTAAGACACAAGAAAGAATCATTTGCTGTATTGAATCAGGTCTTGCCATTTGCCCTGGTTGAGAGTCCTGAATGAGTAAAGGTCAAAAGTCATTAAGTCCCTTATTGAAACTGTCACACACACACACACACACACACACACACACACACACACACACACACACACACACACACCCCTATTGCTCCAGATCTGCTCATCTGTTTGGCAGATCCCAGCATCCCTGATTAGAATGACCCATACCCATGAGTTCCTTAATCTAGGATTGGTTACGTTTTAGATTCTGTGTTTAGTTTCTAGTCTACAGTAACATAAATTACAGTTATTCTGGGCACAATATCAGATTTCTGGTGTCTCCTTTTATCTACATAAGCAATTTGGCCAGCTGAATAAAACATCAGGACAGAGCAGTAAGCTATCCCTGCCAGGACCAAGGTTAAGCTAAGTACTCTGCACTGTGCCATGGCCTAATAATTCAGGGCTTCTTGAACATTTTCCACTCGCAATTCCTTCAGCACTTCTTCAACTGTGAGACTCCATATGGGGTTGGTACCCGCAGTTTAAGAGGTGCTGTATCAACTAAATGTGCTGGGCCTAATCTCTTTTAACACTTTTTCTTTATTTTAACCCCTAACATTTCTACCTGGCATTAACATTGCCACCTAGTATAATAACATTACTAGTAATGTTAGTAGTTAGTAATAAATATTACTACCTAGCATTATCATTACTATATAGTATAATAACATTACTAGTAATGCTAATAGTTACTTGTATTACTACTAGTTAGTTTGAGGTCCCTACTCTCAGGAAAGCATAGGGAATAGAGGGCTGAACTTGGAGTAGGAACACTTGGCTCCAATGAGGGAGTCACTGGGCCTCAATTTCTTCATCTGTAAGATGGGTTAATGATATTGAAAGTCCCTACCTCATAGGGTTATTGTGAGGTTCAAAAGAAATAATGTATACACAAACCACTCTGAGAACTTTAAAGTGCTGTACAAATCTTAATCATCATTATTATTGTTATCATTATGGCACCAGCCATATGTCTGCAAAGAGAGTCCTTTACTGCACCCTTCATCACTCAACCCTAGGACCAGTCATCTCCTCCAACTAGCAGGGGCCCTATGGCAATTTACGTATGCTTATTGATCCTTCCCATAGCCTCAGTGCTGGATAAAGCGGCTCTTGGAACCTTGAGTAAAATGTGTGCAAGTGTGTCATACCACATGTTATGTCATAAAAAGAGAGAATTCCAGCCTCATAGTCTAGGAAAATTCCAATCCTTTCAGGATCATGATCTATTGTTATTCGTACTCTTTCTCCATTGTGAAATGCCCAGTATTCTAGATCAAATCTTTTTAAACACCAAGACTCTCTATTAAATCCCAGACGACTGGCTTCAGAATCTCCTTTGCGTTCAATAGAAGAATAGGCCGCCCCTATCCACCATCCTATCCCAGACTTGAGTAAATCCACCTCCCAATAATGACTCCCAGAAAAGAAAGAGTCCCGGCTCAGCACCTGCCACAGTTTATCAAATCTCTGGGGATTACATAATTGAATCTTGCCAATCAAAACACAGGTCACTGTCAAACGGTCATCAGACAGTCGCAGCCGGGGATGCATTGTGTCTGGTTCCAGGGTCGGGATTCTGGCATCTGTTTAAAAGACAATACCCCAAACGAATCATCCATTCTTTCCAAAACATAGCAAAACAACAACAAAACATCTGAATAATTCAAAACATTTAGAAAAGGATGTTTTGGTTAATTGTAAGTTAATCAGATACTTGGTTTTGTTTCAAGCTGTGCTGACAAACTTTCTAAATTGTATCAGGTTATTTTTTATGCTTTTGGTTTTTTTTTTTTGCCAGTATGAGAAAAATGTGACTCTTCCTTCAATGAATGAGAATCTTGAAATCATTACAGACATGTCATCATGAAGAATTACGATCATTAAAAGGGATTGTAGATGTAAGTGGAATAGAAGTTGCTAGTCATCAGGGATTTATTAGGTTTTGTGATTTACTTTTTCTTCTTCCTTGCTGGCCCTATCCTGGAGCACTTATACTATGCTTAGTGCTGAATTCCACATTTTGGGATATATATTGATAAGCTGGAGTGCACCCAGAAAAGGGAGATTAGGACACTGAAGGTTCTTGTCATCATGTTATGCGAGGATTATCTGAAGGAACTAGAGATATTTAACCTGAGAAGAAAAGTCTTGGGGACTGGGGGTGGGGGTGGGGGTAGGGCAACAAATGACAGCTTTCTTCAAGTGTTTGAAGGTCAGTCCTATAGAAGAGACATTACACTTATGATGCTTGACTACAGAGGGCAGAATTAGGAATACAAGGATAGGTTTAGAGCTGGAATGGACCTCATGGGCCATCTGGTTCAACCCTTTCACTTTAGAGATGAGGAAGCTGAGGTCAGATTTGAAGCCACATGCTTTGACCTCAGGGCCCAGAATCTATCTACTTCACCAAGCTGTCTCTTGACCAGTGAAAAATGTCAGGCAGATTTAGGATTGATGTAAAGAAAAACTTACAACAGCTAGAGTCATCCAGAAACTGAACAGGCTGCTTTGGGAGGTAGTGGGTTTCTTCTCATTTATGGGGTTTTTTTTGTGTGTTTTTGTTTGTTTGGGTTTTTTTGCTTTTTGGAGGGGGAAGGAAGGGCAATTGGGGTTAAATGACTTGCCCAAGGTCACAGGGCTAGTTTTTGCATTAAGCGTCTGAAGCCGGATTTGAACTCAGGTCCTCCTGACTCCAGGGCCAGTGCTCTATACACTGTCACCTAGCTGCCCCATTCTTCTCATTTATGGATGACCACTTTGAACAGTCTTTTAAAGGAGACATTTGGCCAGATACTGATTAGACTAGATGGACTCTGAGGTTCTTTCCAACTCTGAGATTCTTCAAAATGAGAACAGACAAGTTTGGAAAGATAAATGCTATCTAGGAGGATGAAATTTCTTAATTCATAAATGTTATTCACCAAATCTTGGAATCATAGTCCCAGAAGCAGAGATTCCTCTTCAAGCTAGAAAGAGATAAATTTAGAACATAGAAAGAAAACCCTGGCTTTACAGAACAAGTGTTAATTTACGGAATTCACTACATGAAGAGGTGGTGGTGGTAAGACCTGGGGAAAAATACACCAAAAAAAAAAAAAGGTGCAAAAGAAGGCGATTGGACAAATCAAACTCATGGAAAATCAATTTTAAGAGAAATATCCTATCACTTTATATTTACTTTCACGGACTGGTTTCAGGGTTGCTCCTCTTCCTCCTCACTATTATTATTAGGCTTGGAATTATGATTTCATTAATTCAGGAAACTCCATTGACTACTGTGCAACACGTCTTAAGAGAGTTGTTTGGTGACCCTAAGAAGTTAAATGACCTGTCTAGAGTGTGAGGCTTGACCTGAGCTCTTCCCAATTCTATCCACCATGTCCCAATGCCTCTAAATGTGACTATTACCATCCTCACTGAGAATCATAGAGGTTAAGTGAATTGACTAAGGCCACATGGGTAGATCTGGGACTCAAATTGAATTCCTCTGACTCTGAAACCTGGACACTTCCTACTGTACATGCTGCTATCGGGAAAGAAAATATTGCTCCCTTTTTTGGGGGGTGAGTTTTTATTTCTCCTTTCTTTCTTTTTCTTCCTTTCTTCCTTCCTCCCTTCATTTCTTTCTTTCTTTCTGAACTAGAACTGTATTTTATTGGCATAGCAAATCCCTACTGAGGAAAATTCCTCTGGAATTCAGGTGAACTTCTGCTTTGCATTTATAGTCACGATGACTTGCCTGTAGCACTGAAAGGTTAAGGGACTTGCACAGCATCACATATGCCAAAGGCAGGTCTTGAACCCAGATCTTCATGACTCCACAGCTGATGATCATTAAATGGGGCTGTAGATGTAAATAGTATAGAAGTTGCTAGTCATCAGGGATTTATTAAGTTTTGTGATTTACTTTTTCTTTCTCCCTGCTGCCCCTATCCAGGAGCACTTATACTATGCTTAGTGCTGAGTCCCAATAACCACTCCTTTTATGGCTGTACCTTGGTGTCACTGTGAGAGGAAGAAGCCTGAGGTGGATGAGTCAGCAATCTGACTTAGTGCGACATTTTTAAGGTTCTTAAAATATTAACCTGCGCATGTGTATCCTCTTCAGCAATTTTTCATATTTTATAAAAAGCAATTTGAAACATTCCATCTCTATCAGAGCTATGAAGGTATAGCTTCTCTTCCCTACATTACTCATGAACTCTTATTGTCAACTCTCTCCTACTTGGGAAAGACTGCTCATAGAATGAGTTCCTAAGGCTTATCTTCCTTCTCCTCTTGACTTCATCACACTCTGTAGGTACTCAGATACTTTCACCTGGAACGCCTTCAGAAACTTGTAATGATTAACAAGAACATGCATGAAATTATATTTAAATTCATTCTGGCTAATGCCACCCCAAGGTAGCCAGCACAATGACATGGCAGAAAGAACACTTGAAAGTGAATCTGGACACTTGGATTTTTAGTCTTACTTCTGAAATTTGCTTATAGGGCCACCTCAGACAAATTCCTTAGTCTAAGTCTCACCATCCTCATCAAGTGAACTACATCTCTAATGCCCTTCATAATTCTAATATATTATGATTCTATCCTGCACCCACATTTGGGCCTCTTTCCACCCCATTCAACCTATGTCAATATATTAAAAACTGGGCTAATATATTCTTTATTATTATCATTTCATCATGTGGACCAGAGTAATTACTAAGAATCATTTTATCAATTTTTATGATGTCTTTTCAGGGCATTATTTGTATCTTTGCCCAATGTACATTTTTTTAGGGAGAAAGATCTGAACCAGTGATTTTTCGATGAGGAAAATACCTTCATCTTCCTTCTCTTTATTATTTTTAGGGTTAGACCTATGATTCTAATAGTTCAGAGAACTAGGGGGAGGAAATTCCCTCTACCAATGCACATCAACTTTTCTGCAAGTTAAGTAATTCGTTTGGGATCACTTCACCAGTAAAGGTCAGAGGCCATTCTAATTCTAGTGCTGGCCTTCTATCTAGTGCTGCCCATGTGTAATATAGGAACATAACAGGAAGGATTGTAATGGTTGCCAGATCTCCCTGTTTGTCTCATACAAGGAAAGAGTCATAGAATCTCTCAAACAGTAGCTTTGGTAGGTACTCACAAGGGATATAAGTAATTACTTTAGGCCAAAGAAGTATTACTAGATCTGTGACTTGCCTTTCTATAATAATTAGCCAGGGGGACTCAAACTGAACACCACACAGTATTACCACATTCTCTTTGAGCAACTCAGGCCTGCTCTATGGATTTGTTCTTACGAGACCTAGAATTATTCAATGATTACACCTAGTGTCCTTCACCAGGATAGTATAACAAAGGGTAGACAGAGGTATTGAAGAACATAGCTGTAGTCTGCCCTGTGAGGCTAAGCAGAAGAAATATAATCCCTCTTCTACAGGACAGTCAATCCTTCAAATATCAACAACTGTCAAAAGCTAAGGGGCTAATCATCCCTCTGCCACGATGGTCCCTTTCTTCTATTAGTGAGTTGTACCTTGGGGGCTTCATTTTGAGATTGCTCCAAGCCAGTCACGCTCCACTCCCCTCCTAATTGTGGTTCTTACTCTCTGAACCTTGCCACCATCCTTCTCCCGTCCCATTGTGGGGTACCTTTTCCCTCCTACTCCCTACTCCCTTTTATGTGTTGTCTTTACTATAAGAATGGAAGTTACTTGAGAGCAGGAATTATCTTTCTTTTTGCTTATTTCACCACATAATCATTGTGCCCTGGTTTTTTTTTAAGTCCAAAAATTGATTTAAAAATTTGCATCTTGTAATTGTCTCATGATATGATTCTGTTCCTCACATCATTTAAAAAGTACACAGAACCATGTGGATATGTGTTTATCTTTCCTGCATTGTGAGCCCTGAGCCTAGAATTCTCAGCACAGGTGCGTTATCAGTATATTTCCAAAAGCTAACTTGTGTGGTTTGTTTACAGCACAGCAGTACAAACAGTACTGGCACTCAACCCAATGAAGAGCCATGAGTAAGTCATACCAAAGCATGGTAAGAGCTGCATCTTCCTGCTCCAGCAAAACTGTATAGTTCCTCTGCCAGTGATATAGTTTAGTAACAAATGACTTTTAAGTAATACCAGCACAATATTTTTTTAAAAAGCTTCATGTAATGGTCACACCCCACCTTTCTGCAAAGAAATTTGGCATAAAATCTGCTACAACTATGCAGGGAGATAGGGTAAGTACTTGATAAATGCTTGCTGCCTTGCTGCCTCACCAAAGCCTTCTCTTTTCCAGGTGAAATATCCTCAGTTCTTTCAAATAGAGCTTGCATCGCATGGTATTAAGTCCACTTTCTATATAAATTACTCTTGACTAGGCTCCAGAATCACAGAACTGCAGAGTTAGAAGGAAACTCAGAGATCACCTTGTCCAAATCCTACCTGAAGCATTCCATAACCCATGGGGAAATATCCAACTCCTGGTCACACTGTGTCTGACACTCATTTGAATACCCTGAGTAACCTGCTATCTCTCTGGGGGCAGCTCATTTTGTTTCTGGGCAAGTTCTCATTGTTAGGGAGATTTCCTTTATAGTATGCTGATCTGAAAAATGCCTTCCTGTAATTGTTCCCATTCTGCCATCTTTGGCCAAGCAAAATTAATGGCATCTTCTTTCACATGATAATACTTCAAATATTTGGAGACAGCTATCATTCCCCTTCTTTGTCTTTTCTCTTTGCCTTTTTTTTTTGTCATGCCTTTTCTCTTCCAAGCTAAACTGGGGGTTCTTTAGTCTGATGTCTCTAGTCATGCTATCTCTTACCCCAAATGAGAAAAAGTATGAAATAGTGGAAATAATACAATTTTTCAATGGATAGGTGTTTAAATCCTGGGCCTGTCTCATACTCTCTCTCTCTCTCTCTCTCTCTCTCTCTCTCTCTCTCTCTCTCTCTCTCTCTCTCTCTCTCAAAACTACCACTATTTTACAAATTAGGAATGGGGGCCCAAGAGAAGTTAAATGACTTTCTTAGGAGCAAAAAACAATTAGGCATCTGAGGTGAGATCTGAACCTGGGCTTTCTTATTTCCCAGTCTAGTGTTCATTCCACTTCATCAGGCTTCCTTTTAGTCATATAGCCTTATTGGACTTCAGTCTCTTTATCTATGAAATGAGTTGGAGTAGATAATATAATCTTAGAAAACTATGAGATCAATTTCTCCAACCAATATACATGTAGTATGATTTTGAATCACTCTTTTTCTGGTTGCTGACGTATGGACATAATGTAGGTAATCAGTTTCTCCTACAAATTGTGACCCATAGAATTAGACACTTTCAGATGTGTTTTCTCCAGGGAAGAGTGAAATGGAATGATCACATCCCATATTCTAGACATTATGCTATTATTTATGCAGATTTAATTAGGTCTTTTTGGCTACTGAGCAGCATGACTAATTCAAATACTGCATGATGTCCGCCAAAATGGCTTGATTATCTCACGGGAAATATTTTCTGACCTATGTCACTCTCATCCTGTGCCTGCACAGTTGATTTTTTAGAGCCTAAGCACAGGACTTTGCATTTATCACTGCTAAATTTTATCTCAGACTTTAAAAATCCTTTGGGGCAAGGGTATTATGGTTCAATGTTGTTTGACTTTCCATGACCATATTGATTCTAATGCTTTAAAATAAACTAAAACACTTTGTTTTGACAGGACAAACATTTTTAAATGATGAAAGGATATTCTGTCTCATTTTGTATGTAAAACTAGAAAGTGTCACAGATTTATGCCAAGAGTCTACAGTCTTATGCTATTCCACATAACATAATAATGTTACCTTACATTTTAAGAAGAGAGAACGCTCAGGTGTTGGTGTTGTTTTCAGCAATGTACCAGGCTTTGACTTGGAAGATGCAGAAAGCTGGCTGCAGGCATCTAGAAAAAATTGCAAGAGACTTGTTAAGCACCCAGAAAAATAACTCACCTGATCTAGGAAGCTCGTAATGGTTTTGATTTATTTTTTCTGATGTCAATTTAAACTTTATTGTGAGTGATTGAAGAAGTTAGGATGAGAAGAAAAGCATATTTACTGTTCCCAGTACATGAAGTTAGTCTCAGTCCGTACCAGATATTAGGTAAAGAAAGACTATTCTAGTCAAAAAAGAAGTCTTGGAAACTGGAATAAGAAAGAGTTAGATAGGGCTAATCCTAAGAAATTCAAGTGAAAGAGAGTGGTTGGGCACATACAAAATAGTAAGATGCTGGGCATAGTGTTTTAGGTCTGAGGTAGGGTCAGATAACAAGCTTTTGTTACAGGCAGATAAATTTAGGATCAACAGTATGAGTTAAGTCAGCAGTACCTGGGCAATACTGATGCATGCTTTTGCACCTGATGAAGAAATTACAAAAACAGGTGGTATAATTTTCTTTTCTGTTCTCCTTTCTTCTCACCTCCCTTTTCCTTCCCCATTCCCTTTCCTTTCCCTTTCCCCATTTCTTCTCTTCTACTCTCCTTTTCCTATCTCTTCTCCTTTTTTTCCTCCCTTCCTTTCCTTCCCCATCTCTTTCCCATCTCTTCCCATCCCCTCTCCTTTTGCACCTCCTTTCTTCTCTTCTCATCTTCCTTCTTCTATGCTTTATCATTTCTCTCCTCTTTTCTCTTTTGTTTTCCTTTCCTTTTTTCTTTCCTCTCTCCTCCCCTCTGCCTCCTCTTCTCTTTCCTTCTTTTGTCCCATCCTTCCTTTGCTCCTCCTTTATACCTTACTTATCAAGTGTAGAACATTGGGCTAATTTTGTTGAATACTCCCAAAGTGCTTGGAGAAGATCTATTTTTGCTTTGGAGTATCTTACTGTTGCATTATTTAACCTTCTGGAGACTTCTCGCTTTCTTTTACCTCTCTCCCAAATGTTGATGTATTGTGTTCCTTTCTCTCTCTTTGTCTCTCTCTTTCTCTCTCACTTTCTCTCTCTCTCTCTCCCTCTCTTGCTCTTTTTTTCTTATTCATTGTTTCAGTTGTCCTTTTTGTTTTTTCTGTAAAGTACTTTTCCCCAGGAGGACTTATTTAATTTCCCTTCTGGTTTTATCTTCTTGTTGTTCTTTTACTTTGTTCACTAAAACTATTTCAAGCAAACCAGAGAAGAAGCTGACCCCTAGTATACCACATCCTTGCCCACTATTGGTGTTTCATAGGTTTATGAACACCAGAAGAATGTAAACCCCTTTAAGGGCAGCATCTCTTTTGAAGGAGTATTACTGTTAGTACTTCTCCCTTTGTTAGGTCTCCATAAATGTTTACTGAATGAATGAGCGACTGAGTGAGAAAGACACAAAATAACATGAGATGGAACAAAAAGGATGGTAACCAGAATAGTTGGTCTGGGGCAGAGGATTTCTTTAGAGGAGCAGCAGTCTGAATAAAGACAGCTTGGGACCAGATTCTGAAGGGTCTTGAATCCAAGGTCAAGGGATATGAACTTTGCCTTGTAAGTCTTTGAAACCACTGAACATTTTTTGAGCAGTAGACTGTCATGATGGAAAGTATTTTGGGAAGATTAATTTGGCAGATTTATCTAGATTAAAGAGACCTGGCATAGGTCAGAAAGGAAATGCATCCTGAATTGTCTGCAAAGAAATTAGGTAAGTAAAAATGATTTACCTTCTTTAAGGCGAACTGACAATGGCATCTGCAGAGTGGTAAACACAGATGTTGCTAAGTTCCTATAATAGGTCTTAGCATGTTCAAACTTGACAGGTATTGGATGGCATAATTCTGAAGGAATCATCTGCTGCATCATTTCCTTTTCTGATGCTATATATTCCTAAAGGTAACAAAATTGATTTTATGTTTGGTTTAAAGAAATATGTAAAAGGGAAAAGAATTTCACTGCCCTTTTTATGCCTACTTACTCAAAAAAACTCAGAAGCCCATTCCCTCCACTGACTTTCATGCTATTTAGCTTGCATTCCTTCCAGTGAAGTCCTACTCTGGCGTCTCACTGTGGCATGGAAGTGGCCCTATGTTCTAAAAAGCTATTCTAGGATAACATTAACATTGACAGGTAGGGGTACCAAATGTCTATCATTCAGATACACAGCTATCAAGTTAAGTGTGATGAGTCTCATCAATCTATCAATCAACAAGCAGTTATGGGGCGGAGCCAAGATGGCGGCATAGAAGCAGCAAAGCACCACAGCTCCCACACAAACACGCTAAAAAACTCATAAAATGGGACACTAAACAGATTTTCAAGCTCCAAAACTCTCCACAAGACAGAAAGCACTACAGGCAGCGCAGCAGGCGGGGCTCTTCGCAGCAGTCTGGAACCCACAGCTGAAACCCCAGCTGGCTCAGGCCCTGGGGCATCAGGCGGGGAACCGCGGCTATAGCAGAGCAGACTGTGCACTGGAGGCACAATTACCACATTTATCAGGCCAGAAGAAAAAAAGGCTAAGAGAAAGGTCAGTGGTTTTTGCTAACTGGAGAGGAGAAGAGCAGGTCC
>JAQQSW010012616.1:0-12490 GCA_028646575.1 Pseudocheirus occidentalis
TAGTTAGCATAATTGTTAACCGATTTATGATTTTATTACTAAATAATCTGCATCTCAAAGTGCTGCCTTTCGAAGGGTTCCTCTGACACCGCCCCCCCCCCCAATCCTGCCCACTGAAAAGCGTAATAAACTTCGACAATCCTCACTGCCAAGATTGCTTGTGCCTGGGAATTCTTTCAGACTAAAAGAACCCTTTTAGGATTTCTTAGAAATCCCTGAAACCTCTCTCCCTCATCACCTTGACTTTCCCAGGGACTAGGGGTGTGTGTGGAAATCCCCCTTTCATTTATGATATTTCAATTCCTGCCCTTCCCTTAAGCTTCAGGGAGTTGGAACCCAGAAGGTAGAGTAGGAGGAAACAGTACAGTGATATCTGTTCCCTTCCCCCCCCCTCAAAAAACCCCCCAAATTTCCAAACAAGTCTAGAAAATACATTAGATTGAATTCTGGCAGGGAAAACCAGTAAAAGTTACAATGAGTCAGTCATTTGTTCAGCCCAGATAGTCATGGGGAAATTGACAAAAAGGTCTGCCGATAACTGGGGCTAGGGTAAGGCTAGAAACATGCTGACATGCCCAGTAAGAAGTTGTGAACTGGGGGAAAAGAAGGATCTATACCCATACCAAGCATCACTAGTCACATTCTGAGTCACCAAGACAGGGATAGGTGCCAGTTGGCAGCTTAGTTGCTAATTACCCAGTTCTGGGTCACAGACCCACAAAAGACTCAGAAAGGAACCTACTGGGGATAAGGTTCCCAGGTCTGGAAGCTTTGGAGAGTATATACTGAGAAAGGAGAAGCAGAAGTGTCCCTCATACCTCAAGAACAGAGCAGGGTTTTAGCACCTAGCTCGGCTTGAAGAGGACTCTCAAACCAAAGTGGATCCTACAACTCTGTCACTGAACCTGCACAGCTTCCTCTTTGGCTAATAGAGACTGAGTCCAGCTGCTTTTTACTATTGATTAGATTAAAACCCAGGTCAGGACCTTGCAGAGCTCAGATCAAGGTAGCAACAATCAGGCTTTTTCTCTGGATTGGACCCCTTTGGGAAGGTTGAAAACTTATAAGTCCCTAGCTTGTTTCTGATCTGGTTTCCCACTGGGCTGCACTACTTTGGGACTTTTCTGATTTCTCCATTATACTCCAGGAAGCTTATCTTTGGGAAAAACCTCATTATCCTGCAAGATCAAATCAGCCTCGGTATTCACACCTCATCCCTACCCTTTACATTCAAAGAGGAGGCTCAGTGCAAACATCTCATTTCCAACTTGGATGCACTACTTTGGGATCTTCCCTCTCTACCTTTGGTTTTTAGTTAGTTCCTTTTATGTGTTGTCTTCCTCCGTTAGACTGTAAGGAGTTGTCTTTTTTTTTTTCCTCCATTTTTATAACCCCAGTGCTTATGCCTGGCACACAATGGGTGTTTAATAAATATCTACTGATTATTGGCTAAATAACATAATACTTAATATCCCAAGAAAGTAGCAACAGGACCTGTCCAGACCTTCCCCCCAGAAGTGCCACACAGCCTAGTTCTGACATCAAATCTAAGTCAGGAAGTAGATTGGAAGAATAAATAAACAAACGAAAAAAATCCCACCATATATCAATTTGCCAAATATATGTAGGTCTGTCATCTCATTTTGATTTGTAGTTGAGACTTATCATCCTAATACTGGTCAAGTGTAAAAAGGTAAGTCAATTAAAACCCTTTAATTAAAAAAACTCCTTTAATCATCAAATTCAGAAGAAGGAATAAATTTCTAATTCAAATTCTTTTTCACATTTCCCCAACCTTTATCAATCCAGTCATTAAAATGTAATACTTTTCCTAAACTAAATAAACCTAAATATATATAATACATTCATATTTAACAGTAGATATACATACTTAATGTTGAACTATAAAACCAGAGGGTTTTTAAAAATTCTTTATCTGTGCTTATCATACATGACTTGTAAAATGAATCTGCATACTATTAAAGACTCCCTCTCATCTTTAGGTTCCTTATGGTGATATCTTTTATCTTACACGAATTATCAGAACTCAGTAGTCAGTATCAGACTTAGAAAGTCTTGAAAAGATCTCCATCATGTCTCAGATATATACTACAGAAAGACAGCTGGCCCCTCAACTTTGTGGTCTTATTAACCTCTGTACATCTCAGCAAGGAGTCACAGTGACCAATATTTATCCCTTCTTTCTCTAACCACTATCAGATGAATGCTTACCTGATAAGATAAGATCTGGGGATCCACATTTTTCTTTCTTGAAGCATAGGAAGGTACTTCTTTCAGAGGATCCAGCTCACCAATCCATAGGTAATCTCTCTTCTTTTTATCCTCCCATGAATCTGATATAGGTTATAATTACCCTATGCCTTTTTCTTATTTGTTTCTTTGTTTGTTCCACATTGTCTTTCAGTCTTTTAAGGAACACTTCATTGCCCTTGATAACCTGAGGAACAGAAATATCTTACTTTATCCCTTTCACTTCTTCAGGGAGAGAGATCAACTTGCATAGCTGGTGAGAGCAGGAGAGAAAAAAAGATCTGGGTTGGTCTGACTTTCAGCTTTGAGAAAGAAGACACACAGTTTTAACCTCTCTTCTGTTGGCTGAAGTGAGAGAAAGACTTTGGGAAGAAACCAACATGTAGAACTTCAATTATAATCCCACTTCCAGCTTAATTTAGACACTTAAAAAAAAAACTACACCAGGGACTAGAAACTGGAGAATTTCTCCTCAGATGAGATCTGGGACTCTCTCTTTTGGTTGAGCTGTGTTACCTCACTCCCAGTGGGAGAACTCCTTCATTCTGTGTTTACTGATATGTATACTTTCTCTGACTTCTGTTATGCTATGAAGTTGGATAAATGGGTTTGTTATTTGTTGCTATGTTTGTTTATTGTGGAATTGGCATGTTGTGTTTGGAAAGGAGATCAATCCATGGATACCGAATTCAGGGCAACCCTTCCCCTTTAAAAAACATCTCTCAATGACCCAGCCATCCCACTTGTAGGGCTATATCCCAAAGAGATCATACAAATGGGGAAAGGACCTGTAGGCACAAAAATATTTATAGCAGCTCTTTTTGTGGTAGCAAAGAATTGGAATTCAAGAGGATGCCCACCAATTGGGGAATGACTGAACAAGTTGTGGTATATGAATGTAATGGAATACTATTGGCCTATAAGAAATAAGGAGTAGACAGACTTCATAATAACCTGGAAAGACTTACATGAACTGATGCTGAGTGAGGGGAGCAGAACCAGGAGAATATTGTACAAAATTACAGACACATCATATCTTTGTCATCTTTGATGACTTTGATAGACTTGATGCCTCGCAGCAATGCAAGATTCTAAGGCAACTCCAAAAGACTCACAATAGAAAAGGCTATCCACATCCAGAGAAACAATTATGGAGTCTGAATGCATATTGAAGCAAACTATGTGCTCTCTCTCTTTTTTTGTTTTTTTGTACTTTCTTGTGGTTCATTCCATTGGTTGTAATTCTTCTTTACAACTAGACTATTGTGAAAATATGTTTAATGTGAAGGCATATGTAGAACCTATATCAGATTATATACTGTCTGGTGGGGGAGGAAGGAGAAAAGGGAGGGGGAGAAAATTTGGAACTCAAAAACTTGTAAAACTGAATGTTGTAAACTAAAATAAATTTAAAAGGAAAAAACAAATGAACAAAAAAATCTCTCAAGCTGCAGCCTGAATCTAAAAATTATATCTCCTATAGTAATAATATTTAAAGGAGCAGATGTAATTCCAGCTCAGTAGTCCTCTTTAAAGTACCTCAGTACCTGTCTTTGAAGAGCAGAGTTGTCTATCCTCCTGCTTCACCTTCTGGCAAGAATTTTTAAAATCTCCCTTGGAGAATAATTGGAGAAGGATGTGCTAGGGATGTATGTTCTTGCCTTCTTGTGAGTTATCTTTACACAGATTTATGTGGACATAGATACTCTCCATGAGCAAAACACTCATATAACCCCTATATGTTATAACTACCTGTGTAGTTATTTTACCTCCCTCTGCCTTGGTGTCCTCCTCTGTATGCAGAACTGGGGGGTATCACCTTTCACATGTGGTCCTGGGGTGGGGGTAGGGGTGACTAAGCCAGTTCTGAGGCATTCCATGGGTCAACATTCACTCAGAATTATTGCTTATAAGCTCCTACTGATGTGGTTATTAGCAGTCAGGCAGAAGATAGATTTATTCAAAGAAAAATACAATTAGTCTATTTAACTAATTAACAACTGGACTAACCAATTAGTTTGATTAACCATAGTTAAATAAAGATTCCTCCCATAAGTATAGAGGATAATTTTCCCTACAGGGTATCATCCAATCATTTAGTCAATTAGTATTTATTAAGATCTACTATGTGCCAAGAATTGTGCTAAGTGCTGGGGATGTAAAGACAAAAACCATTCCCTGATCTCAAACAGCTTTTCTAATGAGTGAGACAACATGCAAACACATGTTCAGATGAGATATATACAGTATAAATTGGGGGTAGATGCAGAGGAAAGATACTAAAATTAAGAAGGACTGAGGATGACTTGTTGCAGGAGAGACTAGCTGAGACTTGAAGGAATCTGTGAAGTAGAGACAAGGAAGGAGATAGTTTACGGCATGAGAAACAACCACTACTGGAAGGGTAGGAAGGGGCCAGATATACTTGGTTCTTCAGTGATGTCTTTGAGGAAGGACAATGAAGATATGCTAGACTCTTTTCCCAGTCTTTGTCACAAGAATAGGGGAAAAGGCACTGGCAAAACCAATAATCTCATATCACTCATCTGGTAAGATCTAAGATATAAGAAGGCTGGAAATGTAGAAAGGGGCTAACTTATGAGAATTATTTTAAAAGTCAGATAATTTTGTATTTGATATTAAAATTAAAAGGGAGCAACCAGAGATTTTTTTAATAAGGAGGTGATATGGTCAGAAATAGATTTTAAGATCAGGATGACAGCTGGATGGAGAGTGGACTGGAATCAAGAGAGCCTTGAAGCAGAGAGGCTAACTAGTAGACTATTGGAAAAGTCTCCAATATTCTTGTTTGTTTGTTTGTTGCTTTTTGGAGAGGGGAAGGCAGGGCAATTGGGGTTAAGTGATTTGCTCAATGTCACACGGCTAGTAAGTGTTAAGTATCTGAGGTCACATTTGAACTCAGGACCTCCTAACTCCAGGGCTAGTGCTCTATTCACTGTGCCACCTAGCCACCCCAGTTTCCAATAATATGATTGTTCTTTACGCATCTCTCTATCATCATCTTCTAGGCTTCGGGTCAGCAAGGCCATCTGTTAGGGTTTTGGCTCCCATATGCTGAAGTACAGTGACCAGAAAAATCTCTCTCCGATCAGCATAGTCTAATAATTATTTAGCTGGGAACTTGACTATGAGTTATAGTCTGCTGAAGACAGACATCAAAAAGCCAGACTATCAGTTGGGCAATGGCTAAACAAATGATGAATATAATTAGAATATTAATTGGCTGTAAGAGATGAAGAAAAGGTATGGATTCAGAGACACTTGGTAGGACTTATAAACCTGTTGCAATGTGAAGTAAGTTGAACTAGTAGAACAATTTATACAATGACTACAACCCTATAAAGAAAAGAAACTTTAAAAAATTTGTGACTCTGACCGGAGCAACTACTAGACAGAACTCCAAAAGACTGATGATAAAGCACTTTACCCACCATTTGAAAGAGGGGTGATGGATCAGGGGTGCAAAATTTTGAACCTGACCAGTGTTTGGATTTCTTTTGCTTAATGATGCTTATTTGTTTTTATAAGTAAGAGTTCATTTATTTATTCATTTATAATTGTTTTGGGGGGTGGGTTTGTGAATTAGGAGAGCTGCTTGTAGTGATGCCTCCTCCCCACCAAAAAAAGGAGAAAAAGAAAAAGATGAACATTAATAAAGCCTTTAAAAGAAGGCACAGAAATGAACAAAAGGAGGTTCAAAGGGAGAGAGCCAAACAGGGCAACTTTGAAATTAACTTGTTCAATTAATTATATATATATTAAAAGGAAATAAATGATGTAGGGGAGATGAGTGGTTTCTTATGCTGTTCACAGCTACTGAAGATCTAAGAAAGTTTTTGTTATGGTCAAATGGTTCAATACTATAAATGGTTACAATTTTCTCAATGGAAATGATATTAAATAAAATGCACCCTAAAGAGTACTGGGCCTTTCCATCCGACTGGCAGTTGAAGACTCCTATATATACTATCTCTTCCATTAGACTGTGACATTCTTTTTCTTTTTTGCACTTAATAGTATTTTATTTTATTTTTTCCAATTACATGTAAAGATAGTTTTCAGTGTTCATTTTTGTAAGATGTTTGAGTTCCAAATTTTTTCTCCTTCTTTTCCTTTCCTCCCCCCTCCCCAAAACAGTAAGCAATCTGATACAGGTTATACACATATAATCATGTTAAACATATGACCCTTTTCTTAAAATAATTAAATTTTATTTTATTTTCACAAGGATCTGCCTTCTTTCCTTCCCACCTCCACCACCTTTCACCAATGTAAAAGTAAGAAAAACAAAACTTTTGTTATAAACGTGTAGAATCAAGTAAAACAAATTTTAGCAATGATCATTCTCAAAAAACATGTCTTACCTAAATTCGAATCTGGCATCAGACACTTGACACTTACTAGTTGTGTAATCCTGGGCAAGTCACTTAACTCCAATTGCCTCACACAAAAACCAAAACATACATACCCCCCCCCCCCACACACACACACCATGTCTTAATCTGCACTGAGCCTATAATGTCATACTTCACTCTGCAGCAGGCTCACACAGGGCTGGGCTGGCCTCCCAATGTGCTACAATGAACCCTTCCTGTCCACCTGCTGGGCTACCCTCAGCAGGAGATTTGTTTCTCTCTGTCACTTTGTGGATTCTGGAGCTCTAAAATTTAATGTCATATATTATAGAGTATTATTTAGAGTCATATTTTATAGGTATTTCAGGTGGTTATGGGGGAGCCGCAGAGTTTTCCTACTTCTATGTCACCATCTTGACTCCACCAATTGACTCCAATTTTGAAAGAAGTTCTACTATAGGTAAAATGCTATCAAATAGCATTGGATGCTATCTAAAAATCTTTGGTAAAAGGAAGAGACAGTCAAAGTGGAAAATTTCATTGTTGTCTTATTTTAAGAAATTGCCAGCCCTCAGGAACCACCATCCTGATCAGTCAGCAGGCATAATCCAGGCAAGACCCTCCATTAGCAGAAAGATTATGACTTGATGAAGACTCAGATAATGATTAGCATTTTTTAGCAACAAAATATTTTAAAATTAAGTTATGTGTATTGGTGTTTTATTTTTATTAAAATACTATGTACACTTAATAGACTACAATATAGTGTAAACATAACTTTTATATACCCTGAAAAAACAAAACATGCGTGTGACTCACTTTATTGCAATATTCACTTTATTGTGGTAGTCTGGAACCAAACCCACAATATCACCAAGTTATGCCTATGATTCCAAACTGTTTTGTAGAACAGCTAGACCATCCCACAGTTCTACTAACAGTGCATTAATATCCTTTTTTTTCATAGCAACTCTAACATTTCTCATTTTCCTTTTTTTTCACCTTTGTCAATCCAATGGGCATCAGTTGTTTTAATGTGCATTTTTCTAATTATTAGTGATTTATATAATTTTTTCCCATAGCTATTGATAGTTTCAAATTCTTTCTTTTTTTATGTAAGGTATTTTATTGCAAAATTCTCAGGACTAAAAATGATTTTTTTGGAGGGGAAAGGAGGGGTTAAAATAACACCTTAAAAAATAGACTCATTTGGGTGGCTAGGTGGTGCAGTGAATAGAACGTAGGACCTGAGTTCAAATTTGGCCCCAGACACTTTACACTTACTAGCCATGTGACTTTGGGCAAGTCACTTAACCCCAACTGCCCTATCTTCCCCCCTCCAAAAAGCCAAAAAAAAAAAAAGAAAAGAAAAAAAAGGAAGAAAGAAAAATAGACTAACTCAAATGGCAAAAGAGGCCCAAAAAAGCCAATGAGGAGAATGCTTTTTTAAAAAGTCGAATTGCCCAGATGAAAAGAAATTTAAAAAACTCACTGAAGACAATAATTCCTTCAATTAGATTAGAGCAAATGGAAGCTAATAACTTTGTGAAAAATCAAGATACTATAAAACAGATCCAAACAAATGAAAAAAGGCAATAGAAGGCAATGTGGAATACCTCATTAGAAAAACCACTGACCTAGAAAATAGATCCAGGAGAAATTATTTAAAAAGTATTGGACTACCTGAAAGTCATGATCAAAAAAAGAGCTAGAAATCATCCTTCAAGAAATTCTCTGATATTCCAGAACCAGAGGATAAAATAGAAACTGAAAGAATTCACTGATCACCTCTTGAAAAACATCTCCAAAAGAAAACTCCAAGGAATATTTTAACCAAATTCCAGAGTTCCCAGGTCAAGGAGAAAATATTACAAGCTGCCAGGAAGAAACAATTTGAGTATTGTGGAAACACAATCAGGATAACACAAGATCTAGCAGTTTCTTCATAAGGGATAAAAGGGCTTGGAATATGACATTCTGGATGTCAAAGGAGCTAGAATTAGAACCAAGAATCACCTACCCAGCAAAACTGAGTATAATGCTTCAGGGGAAAATATGGTCATTCAATGAAATAGAGGACTTTCAAGTATTCTTGATGAAAAAACCAGAGCTGAAGAGAAAATTTGACTTTCAAATATAAGAAGCAAGAGAAGCGTGAGTAGGTAAACATGAAAAAGAAATCATAAGGAACTTATTAAAGTTAAACTATTTACATTCCTTCATGGAAAAACGATAATTGCAATTCATGAGACTTTTCTCAGTATGAGGATAGCTGAAGGGAATATACATGTGTATACATGTATACATACATATATATGGTAGATAAGAGGGTGTATGTGTGTATAAATGCATATGAGTGTGTATATGTGTATACATATATACATAGAGGGCACAGGATCAGTTGAATAGGAAGGGATGATATCTAAAAAATAAAATTAAGAAGTGAGAGAGTAATATAACGAGAGGAGAAAAGGAGAGATAAATTAGGGTAAATTATTTCATATAAAAGAGGCAAGAGAAAACTGTTACAATGGAGGCAAAGAACAGGAAGGTGAAAGAGAATGGGTCAACCTTACTCTCATTGAATTTGGCTTAAGGAGGAATAATATACACAATCATTTGGGTATCATACCCTACAGGAAAGTAGGGGGGAAAGGGATAAGAAGAGGGATGATAGAAAGGAGGGCAAATTGGGGGAGAGGGTAGTTAGAAGCACATATGTTTGAAAGGGGCCAGGGTCAAAGTAGAAAACAGAATAAGTGGGGGGTTGGGATAGGATGGAGGGAAATATAATGAGTCTTTCACAATATAACTACAATGGACATGTTTTGCATAACTACACATGTATAACCTGTATTGAATTGCTTGTCTTCCCAGTGGGGATGGGTGAGGAGGGAAGAAGGAAAAGAATTTGAAACTCAAAGTTTTAAAAACAAATATTTAAAAATGTGTATTTTTTTTTACATGCAACTGGGAAATAAGATATACAGGCACTGGGGTATAGAAATCCATCTTGCTGTACTAGAAAGTTAGTGGGGGTATGGGAGAGGATATGAGATTGGGGGAAGGGGTACTCAGTAGGCTCACTATCTTGGGGTGGGGGTAGGGAAAAGATGGGGAGAAAATTTGTAACTCAATATCTTGTGGAAGTGAATGTTGAAAACTAAAACTAACTAACTAAATAGGTTAAAAAAAAAAAGAAACAGATATAACATTAGTTCCACTGTGAGTTAATATCAGTAATTGTTTTTCCAAATAGAGCACTATAACTCATAGGCCATTTATCAGGATATTATATTTTATTTTTACTAGGATAAATTGATAGGATTGTTTTTTGTTAATTCCATTCTTTCTTGAATTATAAATATTAGCTCAATGGATATTTTTCAAAAATTCCAAATGGTAAGCTGATTTTTCTTAAGTTTTGTATTACTGAACAGGATTGTGGAGGGGGAAAAAAAGGTTTACTAACATTTATTGTACTAACATCATAGATGCCAAAACATTTCTTTCTATAAAATGAATAGGTGTCTAGTTTTGCAAATAATAACCATTTTTATAGGTCAGTGTGATATTGCCTTTTTCACTCATATTTTGCTTAAAATCTGAGGATCATGTTTTTTCCATGTATACTGACTTTATAAGAATAAATTTTAAAAATTAGATTGCTTTTATTTTTTTCTTCTCTGTTACCATTTAGTGTATTACTGATGGCTCATTGTGTTAAAAAAACTTTTTTAAAGAAAAAATGTATCCTATGCCCTGCCCAATCTTATTGTACAGTTACTATAGTTATACTTTGCAAACACTGTGCAGAGTACTGTATCAATTTTTATCTAACTCAAATCACTGAGCTAGCAAATGAAAAATTTATTTTCATGCCATATCCAATACAGGTGGTCAGAATAAGTAACAAAGAAAATTGCTTCCTACAGTTTTTATGTATCAACTCAATTTGATACATGTATTTTCTAAGTTGCCAAAAAATGCTTTAAAACCACATAGAACAAATTATGCACTTCTTTAACACAGGCAAAACTTCCACTGAAACTGAGGAAAGACTATTTCTCCCTCTGAAGTTAATAAAGAAACTTTAATATGTCCTAGATCATGAACCTCTAGGCTCATGGCTCCTACCTATGTTTCAGGATATAAGTTATTAAGCAGTACAGCATCTCCTTTCTAATGCATTAGGCTGGTTAGACATAATACTTAGGTGTAGTCTAAAATCAACTTTCTGAATGGAAGAAAGACAAAGTTCTTTGGCCTGATAAGAACAGCAGAATCAGACTGTCAAGAACACAATCTATTATTAGATTCTTAAAATCTGACTATTAAATAAATAACTTTTAAATTATCCAAGCCTTGTTAAATTGTTATATTGTAGCTGAGAACAAAAAGTAAAAGTTCAGTATGCATCCCTCAAAATTTCAGTACCTAGCATATGCTCTTCATGTTGACTTGCCCCAAAACACTTCACCAAGTGAAAAGGTACAGTACAAAATTATGAGTCATAGCCTTCTTTATTCTATAATACATTTTTCAATTGTGTTTCTTTTCCGTGAAGAACTTTTACACATACAGGATTACCACAGGTAACAAGATTACCTTTAAACAAGGCTTATTGCTAATGATTGGTTACCAGTGAGTATGATACCAGAAAAAGAAAAACAGCCATGTGATAATAATCCTCTTTATCATTAAGTTTTGTAACTGCTGAAGGAACACCAACCTACAGAAACCATTTTGATTTATTAAAACTAGCAAATGCAGCACGATCCTGCCATCAAAGTCCTTTTTTTTAAAGAAATGGATACATTTTAAAAAGGATTTCTTTATGTGAAAACTACTTGATTATATCCTTTGTTCATTTATCAATTGGGGAGGACTGTATTTTTATAAATTTGAAGCAATTCTTTATATATCTTAGAATAGTGATTTTTGTTTTTTGCTTTTTTTTTTTGAGAAGGGAAGGCAGGATAATTGAGCTTAAGTGACTTGGCCAAGGTCACGTGGCTAGTAAGTGTTAAGTGTCTGAGGCTAGATTTGAACTCAGGTCCTCCTGACTCCAGGGCTGGTGCTCTATTCACTGTGCCACCTAGCCACCCCAGAATAGTGATTTTTATCAGAAAAACTTGTGTGAAGATTTGCCTACTTCTCTTCTAATTTTAGATATTTGTGCAAAACCTTTAAAAAATATTTCATGGAATCCAAATTATTCATTTTACCTTCTTTTTATCTCATTTGGTCATGAGACTTATCCACAGATCTGACAGGTAATTTCTTCCTGTTTATGACATGTTCATGTTTCATTCATGTCCCTGATGGATTTTGGGCCCTGGGAACCCCCCTTTCCCAACTTTCCCTGAACTTTCAAACATGCCCAAGTCTTTGGCCTTTACCTGAGGCATCAACCTATCCCAGTCAACTGGTTTTTCATTGTGGTCCCATGCCTAAACATCCAATTTTCTGTTACCTCTAACCTAACCCAACCCTTCATTGCCTGTTAAACCCCCCTGATCACCCTGGCCACTTCCCACCCTTAATTCCTGCTAGACCCCTTTTCACAGTCACCCCAGACTACTTGTCCAACTCACATCCCAATTTTCGCACTCCTTGACCACTAAGGTCCATGTTGCCTCCATTAAAGTGCTCCGACTTCTAAAGTCTGGCCAGTGTTCAGATTCCTTGAGTCTGGCTAATAGCTCAGATTCTTAAAATTTTGCCCACCCTTGAACCAATGTTCTAATAAACCTTGCCTTTGGCTGAAAGAAGGTTTGAGTTGAATTCATTCAAGGCAGGACCTGCATCACTTGCCCTTGAATTTTGAGGTCCCCAGCACC
>JAQQSW010012617.1:0-12490 GCA_028646575.1 Pseudocheirus occidentalis
GAAGATCCTCCACTTGCTGTGAAACACAGGGAGCTTTAACAGACAGGAAGATGAGTGCAACAGAAATCTTCAAAATTGTTGTATCTAAATGCTTCATTTTATAGATGAGAACACTGAGGACTAGAAAGAAGTGATTAATTTGGGGTTACACAAATCGTTACAGAGTCTGAAGTAATAAACTCATATTTGTATCATATGTCAGGTTTACAAAACATTCCTCACAGCAAGTATGTAACGTCAGGAATGCATATTTTATTATTTCCATTTTAGAGATGAGGAAATGGAGGTTCACAATGAAGAAATGACATGGAGGTCAGAGAGCAAAAATGTAGAAGAATCTGAATCAAAGTCAAGTCTCCTGAATCCAAATGCAGTGTTTATAAAATAATATTTGACAAATCTTCAGGGTTTTCATATTCACTTTAATATTTTCAAAGTGTTTTAATTTATTTAAATTTTTGGCACATCAGAATCCGTTGTCACTGATTTGGTAAATATCTGAGTTAGGATTTCAGCCCTGAGCTCTCCTTTCTCCAACTACACCAATATTTCTGCTTTACCACACTAACAGCCTCTCATAATTATGTGCGGAGCAGTAAGAAACCCAAATGTTAAATATATATTTAGTTAAAAGACCAGTTTATAGAGAAATCTTCCAAGGCAAGTACTTACACAGAGGTCAGAAGAAGCAGTACAAGGATACTCTCAAGGCATCTCTGAAAAATTTTTATGTATTGATTGTGATGCTGGAACAGGACTATCCAGCATGAGGTGCCCGTATCAAAGAAGATACTACGCTCTATGATGAAAGCAGAAGTTTTAGTATTACAAATGAAACGTGAAATGCACAAATCTATAGACATCTCTGTCTCAAATGCTCAAATGGACTATTTGTGCCCAAACTAGTAGAACATTACAAACTCACATTGGACTGATAAGGCACACTCGAACCTACTATGCTTTGACCACAACATTGTGATGTCATTGGTCCTTTTCAAATAGAAAGGATGTACAACAAAAATGTTAAGTACAGTATAACTAGATTACAGAACTTAGAAACATGAAGTCTTGTGTAGGTATCCAGTCTCTAACATTAACTGTGACCTTGAGAACTTTCTATGCCTCCTTTTCTTCATTTATAAATTAAGGATGATAAAGTTAATAATTCTTAACTAATATGATTATAGTGAGTATCAAAGGAGATTGCTTTTAAAATATTTTACAGGATTTAAAGGATTGTATGAATTCCAGTTATGATATGGAATGATAAACTGTTCTAATTTATTCTAAACTTTTAGCTACTGCTGCATATCTTGAAATATTTTCAAACTTTTACTTCCCAATGAGGGAATGTCCTAACAAAACATGCCATGTCCCCTTTGTTTTTAGGCTATGACCCCTGCAATCAGACATTTAGACATAATGTTAGTTGGGTAGGTGCTAAATAGATAAATTGTTCCCCTACCAAGAATATATCTTCTTCACCACTTTTACCATCCCTCATTTCCTTCAAAGTTTACGGCAAGATCCATTTCCCAAACTGAGGCTATTCTTAATCTACCCAGCTGCTATTACCTCAGCGTTCTGCAGAATTATTTTGTATTACTTTCTATATTCTATATATTTACTTATAAGCAAAACTGTCTCCCTGCCCCATTCCTGGAGGCAGGGATATTTAATTTTTGTTTTAATATTCTCAATGTCAAACACAGTCCCAGGTTTGCAGCAGGCTCTTAATAAATCCTCGCACAGGTAGGTGTTGCAGTAGATATAGCACGAGGTTTGGAGTCTGGAAGACTTGAGTTCAAATCCAGCCTTAGACACTAACTGTATAACGTGGGCAAGTCACTTATTCCTGTTTGCCTCAATTTTCTCATCTATAAAATGAGCTACAGAAAGAAATAGCAAACTCCCACAATATTTTGTAAGAAAACCCCAAACAGGGTAATGAACAGTTAAGCATGACTGAGCAACAACAAAAATAAATCTTTGTTGATCTAATTATTTGTTAACTTGGAATAGATAAATTAGAAGGAGTCACAGGCAACACACTTGGCTTTATTTAAAGCTATATTTAACACACAATTACAAACATTTGTGTTAATAACAAGTAAACAATAATAATAAACACTAGACTAGCCCTTCAGGGTTTGCAAAGAACTTTACCTGCATTTCTTCATTTGAAATGCAAACAACTCTTTAAAGGAGGTGTTTTAGGTGTTATTATCTCTATTTTACAGAGGAGTAAAATGAGATGTATAGAGGATAAGCAGTTTGCCCAAGGTCACAGGTTAGTGTCTTAGGTTGTTTTCAGATCAAATTCTTCTTATCACCGAGGTGAGGGAGGGGCTGGGGGAATAGCATGAGAAGTGCCTAAGATTCAGCTGAATTGGACAATGATTAAGGACAGGGTGCAGATGGAAGGGATCACAGAGTTTGTTTTGTACATTTTTTTTCTTTTTCTTTTTAGAGGGCAATTAGGGGTTAAGTGACTTGCCCAAAGTCACGTGCTAGTGTGTCAAGTGGCTGAGGCCATATTTGAACTCAGGTCCTCCTGAGTCAAGGGCCGGTGCTCTATTCACTGTGCCACCTAGCCTCTCCTGTACAATTTTTTGATTTAACTAAAAAGGAATCTGAGGGCCAGAAAAAGTATGAGATGTCCAATGTCACAAAGTAGAAAGAAGCAAAACCAGGGTTTTATTGTAGAGGTTTTAACTCCAAATCCAATATTCTTTTAGCTATGTCATGTTTTCTTAACAAGTACACAATACACACATATGTATATGGATGCACATGTGTGCACATATGTTTGTACATTGTATATACATGCATATGTATGGTATTTATCAAGACCTCTTAAGTGTGCTTGTCCAGGTCCTGTATTGAAGGCTATTCTAGTATAAGTAAACGTTTCTAATCAAGTGGAACAAATGTATCTGTGCAATGACAAGTGTCTAATTTCTTCTGGCCTGTGATAATAGTCCTAATGTTTTTTTTAAAAAAGTTATCTAGTGGCCAAAGCTCAGTTTATTCTTTTTATTCTTGTAAAAAAATGTGCACTAAAAGGCCCCAAATAACCTAAAAAGTAAAAGATTAATTTATTAAGAAAAATTTTCATTAGAGACAAAACTGTAGCTAAGTAGTAGAGGTAACATGGAATATATAGATAGTTATTTTAAAAATGAAAAGCTTTACTGCCTAAATACGCAGCTATAATTTCTTTCTGTTTGAATCATTATTTAAAAATGGAAAACAAAACTTAACAGATCACCAAATCTATGTCCTGGAAAATTTTGGTAAAATTGGTTTTCAAAATATGTTGGTGGGTACTTTGGACAGGCTAGTTTCAGATAGCTGTAGAAATTAGCCTAACCATTACCCTTAATTCCTACCCTGTTGTGTCAGAACTTATTCCCTATTTAACAGCCTTCACCACTACCCATTTTTTCCCTATTATTCTACTTATATATTCCTTTCATTGTGAATATACTGCAACAGTCCCTTGGATTTAGGGTATCATTTAAAGTGATGTAGTAAGTTCACTCCTGGGACATTTAAATTGCTATTAAAATGATGATCTAACAAAGATATCTTCAAGAAAGTCTCTCTACAAAATATCTTATCAGGTCTATAGGAGGTATAATAAAAAGGAACTGAATATAATATTGCCTCCATGCTCAGGACAAAAAAAATCTTATGAAGGTCAATAGTATTTTCAGTGTAGGAATTGATCAAACACTAGTTTACTGAAGCCATTTACTTCTATATACTGTGTGCATAATTAATTCTTTTAATCAAACACTCTGTTTCTTTTCCAGGACTAGATTGCTTTCATGATGATCACTTTATAATATAGTTTTGTATCTGGTAACTGCTACACTGTCTTTCTTCACTATTAAAAAAAATTGTGTTGTTATTCCTGATCTTTGTTCCTTCAGATATTATTATTTTTTCTAGCTTTATAAAATAATTTTTTGGAAGTTTGATTAGTATGGCATTGAAAAGGTAGATAAATTTAAGGAAAATTTTCATCTTATAATTATTGGTTCAGCCTACCCATGAGCAATTATTTCTCCAGTTGCTTAGATATGTCTTTATTGTTGTGATATGTGATTTACAGTTGTATTCATAGACAACTTCTGTGTCTCTTGACCGCTTTAGTGGAATTTTTCTTTCTTTCCTTTTCTGATGAGTTTTATTGGCAATTATAGAAATGCTGGTGATTTTTTTAGTTTATTTAATATCTTGCAACTTTGCTAAAGTTATTACTTTTTTGAGTAAATTTATTTAGGTTACTCTATGATTCCCTAAGTATAACATCATATCATCTACCAAAAGTGTTTCTTCATTGCCTTTCCTTACTTTTTCAATTTATTTTTCTTTTCTTATTGCTATAGAAAACATTTCTAATACATTATTACATAGTAATAGTAATAATAGACATCCTTGTGTGACCCTATAATTTTAATGGAGTCTGAAGATTTTCCATGCCCCTTTGTATTGGCAAGTAAGCAGATATTTAGCACCTTGTTTCAAGTTAACACCTTGTTTAAGCTCTAATTAACACAGAAGTAGATAACACCTTGTGGAGGAAGTTGCTGATGTAACATGAAGGGGCAGAATGGGTAGGAGCTATACTGTATATGAGGAAGAGAAACAGCAGGATAGTCAGATTTTCTCTCAGTGAGTACCTGGAGGCTGCAACTTTTGCCAAGACCCTCCCTCTGGGAACTTTTTCTGAGACTCTCCTTCTGCAACTTTTGCCAAGAAGTTCCAAGAACCAGACTGAGGAGCTACCTTGAGTGAGAGAAGGATCCATGCTTGAGGGAGCCTGTTGTATTGTGAAGGCTTGGGAATGTGGATGTTCACTGTATTAACCATGTGTATAAACTTCTTGACTACTATAATGGCTTTGGCTTTCTGGTTCTGGGACTCAGTTTTCTGGTCCTTGAATAAAGGCATTGGTTTTGCCCTCCATGTGGAGAGTTTGCTACATTTTGTGATTCACAACTATATCAGCATATTCATAACCACCATGGGTATTGTGAAGATTGCTTTATTGTTACAGATCCCTGATATTTTTGGAAAGACAGTGAGTTTATCCACATTAAGGATAATGCTTGCTCTTTGTTTTAGAAAAATACTACTTATTTTTTAAAAATCCATTCATTTCTATGTTTACTAGTATTTTTTTAAATTACGAATTGGTATTGAATTTTGTCAACAAATTTTTCAGCATCTATTGATACAATAATGACTTCTGTCTATTTTACTTTTCATATGGACATATACACTTATGGTTTTCCTAATATTAAACCAAATCTGCATTTCTGGTAGACATCCTACCTAGTCACAGTTTGTGTTGTTTCTGATATATTGCTGTAACCTCCTTGATAGTATTATATTTAAATTTTTAAACTTTTTTTAATTGGGGAAATTGGTCTATAGTTTTGTTTTTCTGATTTTATTCTCCCTAGTTTAGATATCTGAGAAACAGATGTTTATGTAGTAGATATTTTGTAGGACTCCTTTAAATATATATGTTTGTGTGTGTGTGTTTACATATAGTTAGGTTTCAGCAATTAATTCTATATAATTTTGAGTTCAATTTTTTTCCCCTTTCTCTCTACCCCCTACACCAATTTGATGCAATGTGATATAGGCTATCCATGTTCAATCATATTAAACATATTTCCACATTAGTCATGTTGAGAAAAGAATCATGAAAAAGGAAAAATCATGAGAAAGAAAAAGAAAAGGGAAAATGGTATGCTTCAATCTATATTCAAAATCCAAAGTTGTTTCTCTTGATGTGGACATAATTTTCCCTCATGGTTCTTTTGGAATTGTCTAACATCATTGCATTGTTGAGAAGAGGTAAATCTATCAAAGCTGGTCATTGCACATTGTTTCTGTTAATGTGTACAATGTTCTCTTGCTTCTACTCACTTCACTCAGCATCAATTCATGTAAGTCTTTCCTGGTTTTTCTGAAATCCACCTGCTCATCATTACTTGTGGAAAGATAGTAGTCTATTGCATTCATATACCACAACTTAATCAGTCATTCTCCAATTGATGGGCATCCCCTCAGTTTCCAATTCTTTGCCACCACAAAAAAGGGTTTCTATTAAATAACTTTGTACATGTGTGGATCCCTTTCCCTTTTTATGATCTCTTTGGGATACAAATCTAGTAGTTTCATTGCCAGATTAAAGAGCATACAAAGCTTTATAATATATCTCCCAAACCAAACATCTGGAAAGCATTTTTAAAATGCTGGAAAAGGACATAGTGTGACTTTTTTTGGTTATCACTTTAAAAATTTGATTTGAGGAATTTTAAAAAAGCTTTTTATATGTTTGTGTTGGGAGGTTCCAGCAGGAAGGATCATTTCCCTTGCCATCTTGGCTTTTCCTCCCAGCAAAGGAATTGCTAAACAGGGATCAGATCTTATTTTGCTACTTGTCAATAAAGTATTGGCTATCAAAAGATTAGGTGGTGATCCTAATTTCAATAGATATAAGTTATTAAGTAATATACTACTTCTTATGAGCCCTTTAGGATTTAAGGAAATCTCATTTGCACTAACAGGTAATTTACTGAATAATAATTTATTGATATAGATATGCAGGTGAGCCTGAGGCTAAATATAGTCACAAAAAGCCTTAATATCTACATTCAGTTACATGAAAGATCACATGTCAGCTATAGGACCTTGCCAGTTCTTCCCCAACTATAGCACGTCTATAAAACTCCTCTGAACAATGAGGCTTACTTGATTTGACATTTGGGGGAACAAAAGAAACTGTATTCCTTTTATGTAAGTAACACTCTGAGAGATGCCTACAAATAATTCAATCAATAATCAGCCAGATAAGTATTTTTATAATGTTGGATAAAATTTTTGGTGCTTAATAATAATATCAATAGTTTTTATTTCCCCCCTCTTTTCAATGTTTCAACATTTCATCCCTACAAGTTCTCAATAAGTATTTATTAAAAACTCACTATGCTTTTGGTGCCAGGTTAAATGCTGAGGATGCAAAGAAAGTCAGCCTATCCCTATATGACCAACTTGTTTTGATTCGAACTTCAATTTCCTTGTTCTAGGAGAATCTAAATGAAATCTTAGTTCTATGAGATTTCTGAATTATATTCCCCAGAAACTTTGGCCAATGTATCAGAGTGCAGAGATATTACTCGGTCTTTAGGTGATCTCTCCTTTCTTGACACAAGAAGTTTAAAAATGGCTGGAGGTCTTATGGGAGTGGAAGAGGTGTGAATAATGTATTCTATAGGTGGCAGGAAGCCAAGAACATTTTAAGATTTACAAAGCACTTATCTTATGACACATAAGTGAAGTTGGAAGAAGCTCAGATATGGTTGTATAGTTACCCACATTTTACAAAGAAGGGCATGGATTCATCGAGATTAAGTGATCTGTCACTGATTGCCCAGCTAGTATTCCAGTCAAAGGAAGAATACAAACCTAACTCATATGACTTCAAGTCAAAAGATCTCTCTTTTCTCTTCAGATTAGCTTTAAGTTACTTTAAACAAAAGAAATAATAATAATATGTCTTAGTAGGTAGAGCACTCTACTGAAGGATGACTGAGACTGGTTCTAGGCCATTGCCTCCCAGAGCCGCTGCTTATTCTTCTACAAAATGAAGGGTTTGATGATCTTCAAATTGGGTGAGGAGAGTGGGAAACATAACATGGTTACAAAAAGAATTGTTTTTGAAAATGATAAGGTCTTATTTCAAGGCCGACGGTTGAAGTCCTATTAATAACCCTGTAAAATGACTATAGGAAACTTTTGGTTCCAACTAAATGGAGTCTTCAGTGAAATAGATTAAAGACATTTTTATTCAGGTTGTTCCTTTTATGTAACTGACAATCACTCAGGAGTTGTTACAGATAAGGGAGTTCCATTGGTTGCAATCTGGCTGAGCAGCCATTTTACATAAAGCATTCTGCTGATTAAGCAGAAAAGGCTGTCATTTTTTTTTTACAACTGAAACCAACAGTACCTTTTGTTCACCATGTATTTCCATAAAAAGTCTTCCCCAAATCACTTGATTTATGCAATTACCTTTCTTAAAGACAATACCTTAACCCTTCTGTAAAACATCTATTCACAACTGTCAGCTATCTTAAGCACAGTAATATTAATACAGTCAGAGCTGAGAGATGCAAATTGCCGTGAGACTGCTATAAGCCACCTATACTTTAATGTCAAATTTTATTTTGTTGCTCTTTTAAACAAAAAGATAGAAAAGAAAAATCTAATATTGTGATATGATCATGGCTTACAAAATCTAATGGTTGGATGGAATTTGTGTGCTATGATGGACAGCTTTTCTTTAACCTCTCTGACAGTTACTACTTCAGCAGACACTACCATTAACTTTGCATCTTTCAACTTTGTTTTGTTTGAGAGCAAAAACTCATCAAGGTGATCAAAGAATCTGACAAACATGATTAGCACAAATGAGCCTTTAGCCTATTAAACCTTCAGCTGATCTCACAGATTCGTAAGTATAGTGTGACTAGTGGAAGCGATAAGCAATCATGTACCGATAAAAAAATCTTTGGCAAATTGGTGCTTAAAAAGTAAATTAAGTGTATGAAAAAGTTTAAAATTTTATTTGAAATCTCTTAGATTATGGTAATATTTTCCAATAAGTCTTTGTAGTATTAATACTAGTTTAGAAAGTCTTCAATTTGTTTTAGGAGAGAATAGAAAAATCAATGAAACTCTATTAACATTACTGGGCCTCCTGCTGGTGAGTCTCTGAAATTTCATAGATTATTATGTGAAGTTTAGATTATAAGACTTATATTGTAAGATTTATATCAATATATTCATGTTAATTTTGGTAGTCTTTAGTTTTTAAAAATAGCTTGTGCACATTGGTAGTAACACTAACAAAAAGTAACACTTTTTGTTTAAAAATATGAAAATATGAGAAAGTCAAATGATGTTTTATAGTGGAAAAGTCTCTTAAAGTATTATCTATTTAAAGAAACATGTGCATAGTAGTAGGCCCTCTGAAGATTGTTTACTTGCATGGGCAGATTTAGAGAACAAAGGAAACATGTAGAAGAAAAAAAACACTGCTCTTTTTGGAATGTGTTTTCTAATACACACTAATACAAAGAAACATGTAATAGCTTAATAAATGCAAGTCTATGCTCTCCCTTTCATTTTTTTATAACTCCTTCCTTCTAATCAGGTCTTTGCCTAACAAGAATTAGAAGATCCCATATGACAAAATCCTCTTAAATATAAACTCCAGCCCCCCTAAAGTATTAAGTATTTTTAGGATTTATATTCAGAAGGATTTGAGGTGGCTTACAAAAATAAACATATGATGGAGAGGTCAAAGATATAAAAAAGAATAAAGACAATCAAAAAGGAACACAGGGAGTAGATGATTCCAGGCATCTGAGATGAGCTAATTTGGCCATAGAATTTGGCTGTGAGTTTCCTAGCAGGTAAAGAAAAACAAAATGCTTTGCGTCACATAGGGTTTTTTTTAAATTGAATATTGAAAGAAAGCAGTACAAATTTTGGTGAGCAGAATTTTGAGGAATTAAAAATTATTTTGAAGAACTAAAACTCAAAGAAGAATACATTTTATAAATATCATTTATAAGATTATTTAGTAACAGTGAATTATGTATTCAATGAATTTTTCAAAAGACATATATTTCTTGTATCAACTACAAAATCTAAAGGCATGGCTTAAAATAATTTATTTTATAAATTTCTTTAAAGAACTGAAATAAATTATTCAAATATTGATATAGTAAAAAGTATGAAAGGATAAAAATTGAGAAATCTTTGTTTAAATTTTGGCTTTGAAGATTGTTACTTGGTTAACTTTGGTAGTGTCATTTTACTTCTCACTTCTGAATTTTTATGTGTACAACTAAAGAATTTATGACAAGAAAAATTCTAAGGCATGTAAAATGCTAATTCTTTAACACAATTACAAGGATAAATGTTGGAATATCTGAAATATTCAAGCATTACACATCACAGGCTCATAATATTTAGAACCATCATACACTCTAGGGATCATTTTTGTCCAGATCTTTGGGAATGTGTATTTACATTGTAAATGTATATGATTACATTTTATAGATGAGTAAGCAGGTAAAGTTTAGTTGTCCAAGGTTGCACAAGCACTGAATGAGAGAACCAGGTTAAAAACCAATGCTTTTGTCTTTAAAACCATCTCTCTTTCAAATACATTTTTGTCATTTAAATGTACAACGTTTTCAGTCAGTTAGCAGTTTCTGGATTGTTGTTGTTTTTTTAAGCGTCCATTGTTAATCATTACAGCTCATTATTAATTTCATATGGCTTTATTTATCAGGAAGTTTTTCTTTATTGCAATGTGAAGTTTCCTTCTGTGCATCTTCCACTTATTGTTCCTCATTCTGTCATCTGGGCCCAGATGGAGTAATATAAATTGTATACCTAATCTTCATGAGAGATCTTCAAATATTTGAGAACAACTCACATTCTCACCTTTCCCACATAATTCTTATCTTCTTCAAATTAAAATGTGCCCCCTCCATTTTTTGGTTCAAATAATTCATTTATACCTCAACTTTGAGGTCAGTTGCCATCCTTATTGTCATTCCCTGGGCTTTCTCCAGCTTATCCACATTTTCTTAAGTATGAATCTCTGACTTAATGCACTTGGAATGGGGTTTGGGATTCAAAAAACCAATACACAAGATAGGGCAACATCTCATTTAAATGTCCCTTATATTGCTGGGGGAAAAACACAAGAGACACTGGGGATGGGACCCCTAATCATAATCCTGTTTTGAGGGAGGAAAGATACTCCTCTGTTGGGTCCCTTACATCCTGGTGTAGGCCCTATAGTGTACATTGTTTATAGCAAGGGTTCATGGGTAGCAGTGGCTGCTGAGACCAGTAGCTTCATTCTTGGACAATGGTTGATTATTTTCAGCAAACAGAAACAAAACAAAACAAAAAACTTAGCTTGTCTAGAGGATGGAGCATTCCAGGACAAAATAACACATAAAACAGGAGGTGACAGAAAGTAGAATAAATGAATTTGGTAGAGAAATACTCTAAATATGAAGGGTTGTTCTGGGAGAAAAGAAAATAGTTTAAATCTTCTGGGGTTTTCAGTGGAATGAAATACTTATAACCAAGGCAGAGAGTAGGTTTTTATAGGGTTATTATCTGGGTCATGTAGAAACAGATGTTGGGAAAAGAAAAGAGGCAATAGGGAACTTGGACCTTGGGAAAAGGTCAATTTTCTGGAGTTGTGCTGAATTGGATGAGTTGTATACATGTAGACAATCGGGTGAATTAAAAGGTTCAAGGCCTGCTCTTTTAGCAAAGTGGAGAGGCTAATGGCAACCTTATACATTTAGAGCTAAATAGAGCTCTGACCTTAATAATTCAGAACTATTACAATATTAACTTTCTTAATGTATCCTATTCAGTAAATCAGACCTGTACTAAGCACCTACTCTGTGCCAGACTCTAGGGATATGAAGATTAAGGTGAAAATATTACTTGCACTTGTAAAACCATATCACAGTGTTTGTATCATAACTAGAGTAGGAGAGTGAGTGAATTTTCCTATTCCACTGATGACAATATTTATACTTTTTTAGCTAGGTACTTTCTCTCATCTAAAATCCACCTATCTAATTAGTTATGAAATCTTATCATTTTTAGTTCCACATCTCACATCATTCCTTTTCCCCCTATTCACATAGCCATCACCCTAGTTTAAGCTCAAATCAGATCTTTGATTATGGTAATAGCCTCCTAATTGTCCTTCCTGCTTCAAATCTCTTCCCACTTTACATCACTTTCCATGAGTTGTCAAAATGATTTTCCTAAAGACTAACCATGTTATTCCCTCACTCAATAAATATCAATGGCTTCTTCTTGATTTAAGAAGCAAATATTATTCTACCTTTAACTAATTGTTTTAATCAATGTTTTATGTAATTTTATAATGTATAATAAGTATTAGTAAAAAGAATGGGCATGTGATTAAAAATAATCAAATAAAATACACATATAGGGCAGTTCTAATTTATTTGTTATTTATTATGTTATTTTTGCATTTACTTATTTATTTTCATTATTGAAATGAATGATCAAGAAAATTTGGAGCCCATAGTGGTAGAGTATGAATTAAGCACTGGTGTTCTTCCATTACTATTTCCCATTTAAAAAAATGAAAAAAGTAAAAACACTCCTACTCCTATGATTCATCCTTTTCCTCCTCCTCCTACTAGAGAATTCTAGAAAAGTAAATTTTTACTCAGGGATTAGCAAACTGCACCATCTTGCCAAAAAAATATTTGGTATAGTTTAAGGTGAATTTAGAGACAGTTTACATCTAAGCTCTACAAATGCTTATGTGAGCTTGGATAGATCATATAGGATATTATAGAATTAGGTTCCTCATCTTTAA
>JAQQSW010012618.1:0-12490 GCA_028646575.1 Pseudocheirus occidentalis
CACACATCCACAGCGTGTATTGGACTAAGTGTCCTTCCAGTGGGGGTGGGCGACAAGGGAGGTATCGAAAGAATCTAGAATTTAAAGTTCTCCAGTACCTGCAACTAGGAATTTAGATATACAGGGGCTGGGATAGGGAGACCCTCCCTGCTCTACCAGAAAATAAGAGAGCAGAGCAGGGGAGGGGCTTTACAGTGGGATTGCTGTTTTAGGGCTGGAGCAGGGGAAGAGGGGGAGAAAATGTGTAATTCAAATATGTAATGAAAATGAATAATGTACACAAGAAAACAAATGAAAAATAAATTAAAAGAACTCTGCTACAAAGTGTGCCATTCTAATTATCTGGCCACATTTTTTAAATATCAAATGTATGTTTGCCTAAAAGACTATTTTATGTAAAACTTACACAAGGCAAGCATTCACATGGAGACTAGAAGAACTGATATGCAGATGCTCAACTGAATCCTCTCTGAAGAACTTTGAAATTGATTGTGAGATATGGGAGAGAGTGGCATAAGATCATCCAGCATGGTATGCCCACATTAAAAAAGTGTCATACTTTATGAGTGAAGCAGAATTGCTGTAACTCAAAAGAAACTTTAGATGTGAAAATTTAGACATCCCCATTCCAAATGTTCATGTGGACTATTTGTGCCCAACCTATGGTTGCACCTTTCAACATCATATCAGTCTGATCAGTTACAGTCAGAGTATACATCAATTCCAATATAATAAAGTAATTTTGGATCTCTTTGAGAATGAAGGACAATAACCATACATACACAGAGGACAGATAGTTAGCCCAGTGGAGAGAGCAATGGGCTTTCAATCAGGAAGGCTCATCATCTTGAGGTCAAATCCATCTTAAGACACTTACTAGCCCTATGATCCTAGGCAAGTCACTTAACCCTGTTTGCCTTGGTTCTTCATTTGTAAAATGGACTCAGATAAGGAAGTGGCAAATTACTCTATTATACTTTCCAAGAAAACCCCAAAAGGAGGTACAAAGAGTCAGACAACAACTGAACAACAATAATGTATATGTAGAAACACACGTGTGTATGTGTGTAAATATATATATAATATATATACACATAAAAACATATTATATATATATATATATATACACACTTATAGGCACATACATATAGGTTTGTGTGTATATGGGTGCATACATATATCTATATATGCAGAAATGCATACTCTTACATTTTTGCATACATGTTTAACATATATATAAAATGCTATCTACCCCCAGGAAAAAAAAAACTTAGAGTCTGAATCCTAATCAAAGCACATAATTTTTCACTTTTTGTCAGTGTTTTGTATTGTTTTGGTTTATGTGTTCTTTCACAACATGATGTACATGGAAATATGTTTTTCATAATTGCACATATGGAACATAAATCAAATTACTTACCATCTCAGGAAGAAGAAGAGGAAAAGATGGAAAGAATTTGGAATCCAAAATTTTATAAATTAAATTAATCTTAAAATTTGTTGTCACATGTAATTGGGAAAAAGTAAAATATAAATTAAAAATGAATCATGAGCATAGAGATGATAATTGAATAGATGGGAGTTAATGACATCCCTAAGTGCAGTAGAATAAGAGGGAGAAGAAAAAAGACCTAAGATAGAACCCTTACTAAGGGTGCTATCCTTAAGATAGGACACTTACTCTTAGTGGGAAGGGCAGGATGAGGTCCCAGGAAAGGAGACAGAAGTGATAGTAGAGAGTAAAAAGCAGGAAAGGGCAATCAGCCATTAAACAGGCTGTAGAGAAGTTAAAGAAGGTAAATATCAAGTAAAGACATATACCACCATGCCTGGCCTTATTCTCACTCTGTGCTCTCATTCTTTTTGGAATATTTGTTTGTGAGATGTAGAAGGGGAATCACCCTCATCATTTCACAAATTTGTCCAGATGCATTGATTTGGGGCACAATTTAATATGAATAAAAAATGGTGAGTATATCAAGACCAAGGACAAAGTCAATTAGAGACCTTCATTCAGGTAGATACCCATCCATTAATCATTTAGTGCTATTGATAGCAAAGGAAAACTTGAAAGAAAGTTACAGTCAAAATTATTTTCAGAATTCTTCTTTTACCATTGTGTAGACCAATCAGGCCATATAAAATCTCATGCTATTCATCACTTGATTCATTATAAATGTCAGTATATTAGACTGATTTTGAGGTTAGAATCTTAATTAACTTGATTTGAATTTAGATAAAAAAATGATAAATACCTCCATCATGCATGTTAGCGTTTATGCACATATACAAAATGCATATATAACAGGACAAAAATTAACTAAGTATTCATGTGATTAGCTAAAAAGTGAAACCTTTAAGTTCATATATCTCTGATTTAAGAAATACGGGAATGTTTTTGAGGGGGGAAAAGGAATTAAATTACATTTTTATAAAATCTTTCTTACCAGTTGGAATCATAATATCTAAGTATTTTTTTCATCTGAAAAATGAGGGTACTTTACAAAATAAACTTCTGATATCACTTCCATTTCAAGATCCTTTGTTATTATAAAACATGTATGAGAAATGTCCAAAATATTCTTAAGCTTCATTTAAAATGTCCTGGTTACTTCCATTTTCTAGGGAATTGAACTAAAAAACAAAACAAAACAACAAACCATGTAATCCCCATTTCTTAATTGGATTGCAGGATATTCACCAACCTGTTTTCTGTAAATTAAATCATGTTTCTACTGATATTCAGTGTATGAATTCTTGCAGATATGAAGTTGAACCATGTGTTAAATTAATTTTAAATTTTCCCAACTGACCAAAATATCATTCTCTCTTGCTAAGAAGCTAGACTATTTACAGATACATTAAAGGACGAAATTACATGTTCTGGGCAACATTTCTCTGGCTGTTAAATTCCTCATCACTTCCTGGGAAGTTCTAGGACCTATTTAAAGGAATTAATTGTATCTTACATTTGGAAAAAATGCAACAAAGAAGGAAATTTTAGCATATGCTTTAAAAATCCCAGACAAATGCTAAAAAAAATGAGGTCAACATAGAAACTTTGAACATCACAGCAGATTCATATCTAGTGATGAAAATAAATTATAGTCACCATAAACTTCTAAAAATAAACTAAGTGACTGAGGATGAGACAAAGATGTTGAAAAAGGAGTTCAAGCAGCCAAAGGCAAACTGAATGACTCTGGAAATGTAAGGAAAGTCTAAAACTAAGAACAGTGAAAGTGATTATTTGATTATTCCTATGAAAAGAAACAGCTGCCAACATTTTTGGAATTGCCAAGACAAGACATTGTATTTCTCTAATTTTCTATTTTCTTTTTTTTTTTTTTACTAATAAACTGGGTTGCAGTTATAAACACAAACTGTTTTAAATGTTTAGAAATTTGGAGGGGGTAATTGAATAAAATAATCATACAATCAGTTTGACTCTTTCCTTTGTGTGGGCTTTTGTTGTTTGGTCTCTTTGTTTGCTTTATTAATTTACCCATCAAAATGTGTATGTCATCAAGTTGTCAACTGAATCCTATATTGCCAAATAATAAAAAAAATCGTGATTTCTGTTATATTCATCTATGTCTTTTTGTTTTAACTGCCCACCTGCCTCTCCTTGACTTTGCTTTTCCTAAGTTGAGGTTAGAGAATTTTAGTTTACATTTGCAATTGCACTTTTTTTTGTTTGGCTAATCTTTAATAAATCACTTATGGTCTCAATGACTTGGTGAGGCAGAAATGTTTACATACTAGGAAGTATTATAATGAATGTTAGCTTTATTTCTTATGAATTTCTTAATATTTCCTCCCAATAAATTCTTATGTTTGTAGTGATTCCTAGAATATAGTTTTCATTCCAATAGTTTTATAACATTAAATTTCACTTATGTGGAAGGATTGCTCATTCTATTTGTTTCATGATGCTATATACAACAGATAGTCTGGGCTGGGATCTTTTTTTAAGGTAGGTCATCTGTGCAATATAATTCTATTCTCAGGTTTGTCACAATAAGAAGTTGAATATGGTCCTCACTCTCAAACATAAGAATTAGGTGGGGATAACTCAAGATATTGAAACTTTTTCAGTGGTTCTAAAAATTAATTATGTGTGTACAATTTAATACCACTCATAATAAAATACACACATTTTCCCTATAAATTTACTTGTTAAATATTTGGAGGCTATTATTACTTGTTCAATATGATTATGACCACCTTGTTGATATTTCTACAAGCTGTGTTGCAAATGCCTGGTAATCTCTTTATAGAGAAGCAGTTACTAATTATTATAACATGGCAGTGCAACAGGATTTTAAGAACTGGTTCACAATAACAATGATCCAAAATGCTAATACAACTATTAAAGAATCATAGCATTTCCAATCCAGAAAAGAGTTTAGAGATACTCTAGACTTAAGCCTTCAGTTTAAAGATAAGAAGTATAGCCCAACTAAAGGGAATAATCTATAGTTCTCCCAGACTGCTCTGTAGGAAGTAAGACCTTAAAAGTAGGGTAAGGGTAACAGAGACGTTACATATAAAACTAACCATCATAACAGTCCACATAATCACTAGAAATATACCTTTTTAAATATAAGATTTAGCATCTTATTCTTTTTTTGCTGATTAATAATTTTTTTCTTTTGAGTTCATTTAGATGTATGCTATTTTAGTAGGTCCAATATGTATAGTATACTATAGCATGTACTGTATTCTATATTAATAGGTTCTTTTTTAGCAATAAAATTGCCATGTTGAAGATCCTTTAATGCACTATTTGTTAAATCCTTTTCTTAAGTGTCTGTTAAACACAAACAGAATAAGAATACCACTTGTGTATATGAAAATAAATTAAATAGCATGGTGTAGCTGAATGAGCAGGTAACTTGGAAACAGAAGACTTGAGTTAAAATTTCAACTCTCTCAATTATTACAAATTCATGTGCCTCAATGTTTGGCCTAGATGAAGGGTAATTAATCTATATCTAGCAAATTGTTTCATTTTTATTTAACATTTTGAAAAATACACTTTGTTGGGGAGTACAAAAGGTTTAAATGAAGTTTTAAATTGATTAAAAGCTTAAAATAGTGTTAAGATATTTTTGACATCTTAGATAAATGGTTACCTATATAATCTTATATATTTTTATTTTATGCATTTAAAGGTATCATTTAGAGCATTTGATTAAATGGGCTCATTCAAAAATAGGGGTTAGTGATTTCATTTCAGTGTGGCAAGATGTATCTATTTGATCCATACTTCATCCTGTACTCCTTAACATTTTTATCTTTATATTGGATGAAGAAATAAAAAGCAATATAGATCGTATATATGTGTAGATGATGTTGTTGTTCATCCTTTGTTTTTGAAGAGGATCAGTGACATAACAAGATGATAACTTTATTTGCATATGAATTAGGTTTAAGTGAGGCATAATTGTGAGAAGTATTCAGTCTTCCTCTTTTAGAAAGAGGTGAAACTTCAGGAATAAGAAGACATGTCACTTGTTCAGATCACATGTAGAGGACAATGTTTAGTTTTCAGTAATATCAAACAGGATGGTGAGGGGTTTTGAGATCATGTCATAGAATGATTAATTGAAGTAATAGTGTAAATTAAGTTTGGAGGAGATAAAACTTAGGTAGGATGGTATATATATCTTTGAGTATTGGAATGTCTTTTTTGTATTTACTCTGTTTCATCCCAGAGAGGAGATTGAAAGTTTCAGTGAAGCAAAATTAGATATTATGTCAGGAGAATATCTTATTTTATTTATATTTATGTAATAATATATTTATTTCTAGTTTTCAACACTCATTTCCACAAGATTTTGAGTTACAATTTTTTTCTCTCCCCATCTTTCCCCTACCCAACCCCAAAATAGCAAACCTACCGAATACTCCTTCCCCCAATCTATTCTCTCTTATATTCTCCCCCTTCACCCCTCATGAAAACTTTTTTAAAAGAAACTTTGTTGACAATTTTTACTTCCCCAAAGTGGAATGGGCTACTTTGGCATGGTGTTCTGCCCCTAATTAGAGATTCCGGCCAATTGTATAGCATGTCACAATAGAGAAGTCTTTTTTCAGATTTGAAATGTGTGTTGGCAAAGATAATGTCTGAAGTTCATTCAAACTAGAATATTGTGTTATTCTGTCATTGTGCAAGGATCCTATCATCTTTTTCCATACACACCAAATTCACAAGAAAAAAATCTGAGAAGGGAATGCCTGTGTTTGTGTACATGCATGTTCACATGTTGAGTGTTTTGTGTCACTTGGGGGGGTGGAGAGCAAGTGTGATCTATTTACTTTTTCTGCGCTAAGTTTTTTTGAAGTAAATAATGGATTTGTGATAAGAACATCCTTCACTGACACCTTTTGGTGCATTTCTGATTGTTTTGATCTTTTGATCTCTGGTGTTGAGACTTTTAGAGATATTCTGGAATGAAGAGATATTACACTATGATTCCATCTAATACACTCTGTTCTGGAAAGAAAACATGTAATGCAAATCTTAAATATTTATACTTTTTATATTATGTTGTTTTGAGATAATTATCATTATAAAAATGTAAGGGAAGTGACTCAATGAGATTTTAGCAAAAAGAAGTAAGTCAAGTACTTTAGCAGTACTTAAAGTATAGAAGAAGGAGACATTGAAAGTTAAATGTGATCAGAACCTACCTAAGCTGAGAAATTAATTTTCTTCCTCTTCTCAGAAACTGAGAAAATTCAGGAAGGGGGAGAAATTATCCCTCTCACATGCTGGGGAGAAATGTCTTTGTATATTTGTGATTGTCTTTTGAAATAATATTCCCCTATGTTAAAGCTCCACTGTGTTACATAAGTAGACATATGTTCTTGTAGATTGAAGAAATATCTCCAAAATTACTAATTGTCAAATGCATGTAGAAACTGTTGTAATTAAGAAATTAAAAGTTTATTTTTAAAAAGGGGAAAGAGAAAATCTTAAGATGTGAAAAAGACATTTTCCATTCCGTAAAAGGTGGGAGTCTGGAATAACAATTACATATGGAGGGGCCAGGAAGACAATGAATGTGCTTTCAGCTCTTGTACTATATTCATCCATTTATTCCTAGTCATTCATCTATATTAGATTCCTAAAGAAGTATGAGAGGCAAAAATGACTGAACTGAAATGTAATACTCTTAGGCACATAGAATATCTTCTGGAGGGAAGGAAGTTTTGAGTCTCTCCCCATCTTTTGACATGATATGATAAACAATATTGGAGCTGAAATTACAAGGGAACCAAAGAGAAGATGCTTCTGCCATTACCAAATTTTGTTTCCCTAACTGGAAAAATAAACAAACTTTGTAGCATGTCAGGAAGAAATAACAACATAAATTTCCAGCTAACAATAGTTTGATACAATTAGCCATCAGAGTCAGCTTGTAAAAGTAGTGGATTAACCCCTTCCATAGGGATCCTACACTTTTAGAATAGTGTAACAACTAATTGCTCTGCACATGCTCATAAGGCTCATTGGTTAATTCCCAGTACATATGATTCATTGTCAATTTAAGAGGATCAGTCGACTATTATATCACCAGATAATCTTCTCGATTATGTGATAAGTTACTCATAGCATATTATTGTCTATGGATATTGTCATTAATTAATCCCAGTTCTTCAAGATGTCTTCTTATAATATACTTTCAAATTCATCCCAATTATTGACATTATTTTTATACTTTCTCCCATTTAAGTTGAATTGGCACTGCAGTTTCAATGCCTCTATGAGATCTACCTTTTCTTGTCATAGTGATAACAAAGAATTTGATAAATCTAAGTCTATTCTAAATACACAGGGGTAGAGAATAAAGTTGATAATGTTGTGAAAGTTTGTGCAAAAGTAGGAGTATTGTGGTTCCTATGAAAAGAATTGTGATGCACCTTCTACTTGTATTGGAATTTGGTAATAGTATAATCAAAGATTGAGTGGTAAGAGACATTAAATGACAATGTAGTATAAATGCTTTTATTTTATAGATGATGAAAGTGAGTCCCCAAGAAATGAAGTCATTTTTCTAGGGTATTATATTAAACAAGTGTGAAAACTGGTGTTTTAATTCATTCCTGCGATTCTGATTCTTTGCTTTCACTAAGTTCTCTCCCCTACACACATACAAACCTTACAACATTTAGGTAATAGTTTGTAAACCAACATTTCATTAGTTTATATTTCAGTAAATTCTGCTGATGTTTCTTAATAAGCATTGTTATGAATCATTAATATTTTATTAGGGTATTAAAAGATCAGAAATTGCCTCTGGTTATTAAAGTATTTTCAGCAAATATGTTCTTGAATAATCTGAATTATGTACCTGCTAAAATCACATTGATTCAATGATTGCTCTTTGAATATAGTCTAAAATTTTTTAAACTGCTATACTTCTACCCATATTAAAAATTTGACACTAAAATTCCTAAATGATATGATTTCATTGCTTGTTTTAGGTGAAAAATACTACTTTCCTCTGTATTCTTGATTGAATAGAGTCTGTTGAAGTCATAGAAGCTGTAATGAACCACTAAGGAAAAATACTTTTGGTCTCCAACTGAAAAGCAGGCTATTCTCTCTAGTCTGATTGATCATACAATATCTTCATATCCTGATTTCATTACCAATGAGAATTTGTAGGAGAAGAGGAAGAAAATTAATTTCTCAGCTTAGCTAGGTTCGGATCACCTTTAACTTTCAATATCTCCTTCTCTCCTTTAAGTACTGCTAAAGTACTTGACTTATTTATTTTTGCCAAAATCTGATTGGGTCACTTCCCTTACTTTTTTTGTAATGATAATTATCTCAAAACAACATAATATATAAAGTATGAATATTTAAGATTTCCTTACATGTTTTCTTTCCAAGAACTGAATATATTAGATGGAATCTTAGTGTAATATCTCTTCATTCCGGAATGTCTCTAAAAGTCTCAACACCAGAGATCAAAAGATCAAAACAATCAGAAATGCACCCAAAGGTGTCAGTGAAGGATGTTTTTATCACAAATCCATCACTTAATTCAAAAAATCACATTTAACACAGACAAAGTATATAAATATCCCAAAGAGATACTTCAGCTTAAAAGCAATTAGAATATTTTACTAGCTATATTTGGTTTGTAATATAGGATTACTTATATAGTTTAAATATCACCTGCAATGTGTTTGTAAAGGTACAACTGGGTTTCAGTTCCCATTCTGTTTGAACATGTAAAAATATGAACTTGAATTATTTCAGGGAGTTACTCTATTGTTAAAAGACACACACATACACACACACACACACACACACTTTTTTTTTCTCTCTCTCTCTTACTTCCTTAGAGGCAGCTAGGTGGCACAGTGGATGGAACACTGGATCTGAAGTTAGGGAAGAATCAGAAAGTCCAAATCTGAATTAATATAATTACTAAGACTGTCACTTGTCATGGGTCAAGTTACTTAATTTTAGTGTGTTTCAGTTTTAACAACAATTTAAGAAATTATCCACATTTTAAAATGTGCACCTACCTCTCTGGGTTGTGGGAAAAATCAAATGAGACAATATTTGAAAAGTGCTAAGCACAATTCCTGGCACAGTGCTTAATAAATGTTTATTTATCTTCTCTTACCTATCTGCAGTATTATTAATATGTGATCTTAGGCAAGTCAATCAAGCTCAGTTTCCCCCAATTTCTTCATCTGTAAATTGGAGATAATGATAGTACTTTTCAGGACTGTCATAAGGATAGAATTAAATAATAATTGTAAAGCATTTAGCACAGTGCCTAGTCCATATTAAGTGCTGTATAAATGTTATTACTATTATTATATTTATTGCTAATATTTCATTGTTAGTAGTTTCTCTAAATTTGTTTTTTTAGCATTGCACTTTGCTCATTTTCGTTCTGTTCTGTTCCCAGTGAAGGAAGCAAACAATTAATAAATATGAATAACTCTTTAAGCAAACAAATAATATATATCTTCTTATCTCTGCTATGCCTTATTTAATTTTATTTTTATTATAGATGGTATATGAAATAGACTTTAGCAAAAAGTGGATATGGAAATAGAAATATATAAGAATTACTACTATATATCATTTTAAAATTAATATATGTAGGATATTTAATTTTTAGTTTAATATTTCATTTTAAGCAAATGAATTTATTTCTTTATCTCCTGAACTTCAGTTTTGTTTTGCTTTTACATTTTAAACTGATTTTAGCATTTCATCCTTTATTTCTATCACCATCTCTAAATCCCACACCACCTCCAATTCCAGAAGCCCCCCAATGCATCAAATACATAGAGACAAACAAAGAAAATAACACATTGGGCATTTTCAAGATGTGTTTCATTATTCACCTCTAATCCATCACTAACACACTACCTATCATTCTCTTGACTCAATATCATTTTTTATTACTTTCCCTGATAAGCCTTATATTATTTTTCCAAATTATTAATTTATTTATTGGCAATTTTCAACATTCACTTCTATAAGTTTTAAATTTTCTCTCCCTCCCTTCACTCTCTCTTCCTGAGATGGCATGCTATCTGATATGGGCTCTACAGATACGTTCCTATTAAAATCATTTTCACATTAGTCATATTGCATAAAATAATTATAACAAATAGGAAAACCTATGAAAAAAATAAAATAAAACAGAAAATAGTCTGCTGCACTCTGCCTTCTAACTTCATAGCTCTTTCTCTGGATGTGAATGGCATTTTCTATCACAAGTCATTTGGAATTGTTTTAGTTCTTTGCATTACTGAGAAAGGGTATGCCTATCAAAATCAGTTATCACACATCATGAATCTTAGTGTGTGCATTGCTTTCCTGGTTCTGCTCACTTCACTCAGCATCAGTTCATATGAACCTCTCCAGTATTTTTAAGTCTGCCTGTTCATCATGTCTTACAGCAAAATAATATTCCACAATATCCTACCTGATAAAAGTATATTATTCTCAAGATACGCTGCTGTAATCTTTTTGATAATATTCAATTAAAATTTTTGCATCTGTATTTAATGAGGAAATTGCGCTATAATTTTCCTTCTTTCTTTTGGCTTTTCCCAGTTTAAGTGTCTAAACCATTAAAAAGAATTTGGCAGGAATCCTTCTTTGCCAATTTTCCAAAATCATCTATAAAGTATTGGAATTAATTGCTTTAAGATGTTTGATAGGATTCACTTGAAAATCTATCTGACACTAAAGATTTTTTTTCCTAGAGAGTACATTAATAACTTGTTCATCTTTTTTTCTGAAATGGGGTTATTTAAGTATTTTACCTCCTTTTCTGTCAATCTGGGCAATTTATACTTTTTGTAAATATTCATTCATTTCACTGAGACTGCCAAATTTATGGTAATGATATTGGAGAAATAATTCCTAATTATTCTTTTGATTTTCTCTTAAGTGGTGGTCAAATCACTCTTTTCATTTTTGATGCTAGTAATTTGCTTTTCTTCTTTTTAATCAGATTAATGAAAGATTTATCAATTTCCTTGTTTCTTTTCATAAAATCATAATTTGATTTTATTATTTACTAGTTCAATTACTTCCTCTCCACTGTAACAGCCTTCTTATGCCTTCTTTATTTGAGATAATTCACCCCATTCTGTCTCTCCCCCGCTCCTCCCAATTTATTACTCTTGTACATATTATATTTTATATCATCCCTTTACATTCATTTCTATCTGTGCCCTGTCTTTGCATGCATGTGCACACATATACACTTACACACACAATATGTGCACACACCTCTACATACATATGTATGTGTGTATAAACACACACACATACACACACAAAATCTCTTCAACTAAACTCATACTGAGAAAAGTCTCATGAGTTACAAATATTGTCTTTCCATGTAGGAATTTAAATAAGCCAACTTTGGAAAGTTCCTTATGATTTCTCTTTCCTGTTTACGATTTCATGCTTCTCTTAGGCAAATTTTCTGTTCAGATCCATTTTTTTCACTGAGAATGCTTGAAAGTCCTCTATTTTTCAGTGAATGACCATATTTTCCACTGAAGCATTAAATTCAGTTTTGCTGGATAATTGGTTATTGGCTGCAATCCTGTCTCCTTCCTCCTTTGGAATATCATATCCCAAGCCCTTCAGTCACCTAAAGTAGAAGCTGCTACATCTTGTGTTATTCTCATTTTGTTTCAACAATCCTCAAATTGTTTATTCCTAAATGCTTGTAATATTTTATCCTTGACTTGGGAACTCTGGAATTTGATTATTAAAATTTCTAGGGATTTTCTTTTTGGGATATTTTTTCAAGAGGAAACCAGTGAATTTTTTCAATTTCTTACTTTTTTTTAAATTTTAATTTATTTTCTTGGTCACATCATTCATTTCCACAAGGTTTTGAGTTACAAATTTTCTCTCCTTTTTGTCCCTACCTCCCAGCCCAGAACACTGATCCCACTGTAAGACCCCTCCCACAAT
>JAQQSW010012619.1:0-12490 GCA_028646575.1 Pseudocheirus occidentalis
ATTCTGAAGTGGGAGAGGACTTGAATGAGAAGAGACAGGGAGAGACAAAATGGGGTTAACCATCCCATGTAAAAGAGGCAAGGGATACAACTTTACTTTCATTTACTCTCATTAAATTTGGCTTAGGGAAGGAATGACATAAACTCTAAACTGAGTATCTTGCCACACAGGAGAGTAGGGGAGAAGGGGATGAGAGGGGGCATGATGGAGGGAAGGTCAGGGTGGGGGGGAGGGTTGCAGGAAGCACACACCTCAGTAAAGGGACAGGGACAGGGTAGAGACCAAAACAAGGGAGGGGGTGCAGGATAGGAAGGAGGAACATACAATCAGCCTCTCACAATATACCCACCATGGAGCTGTTCTGTAATTACACATGTACAGCCTGTATTGAATTGCTGCTCCTTCCAGTGGGAGTGGGTGACAAGGGAGGAATCAAGGGAATCTAGAATTTTAAGCAATACAATCAAATGCAATTGGGAAATAAGACATACAGGGCCTGGGATAGGTAGACCCTCCCTGCCCTACTAGAAAGTTAGAGAGGCTTTGGAGGAGGACGTAAAAGAAAACAGATTGTGGGAGGGGCTTTAGGGCAGGACCACTGTTTTGGGCTTGGTGGTAGGGGAAAGAACGGGAGAAAATTTGTAACTCAAAACCTTGTGGAAATGAATGATATAATCATGAAAATAAATTAAAATAAAAAAAAAGATGCCCTCTGGGAGGCAGAGTAAAGATGGTGGAGTAAGGCAGGAACTTGTCAGAGATCTCCCTGAAACCTCTCCAAATACCTTTAAAGGTGACTAAATAAATTGTAGAGCAGCACAACCCACAAAAAGGTATAGGGAAACAAATTTTCAACCCAAGAAAACTTGGAAAATTGACAGGAAAGGTCTGTTGCAGCTTGGTGAGTGTGGAGGGCAGTTCAGCATCAGCTCTGCTGGCCACAGCAAACCAGGAACAGACTTTGAAAGTGACTAAATCAGCAGTGGCAGGGGCAATGGCTGCTTCTGGAGCTCTCAGCCCACAAATATTAAGGGCCTCAAACAACTGGTGAGAAGGAGATTACAGGGGTCTTTTTGCTAGCACTGAAGCAGGACTCTGTTGCTTTGTCCATGGCCAGATCCAGGTTTCACTCCTGGGTGGCAGACTAGGGGTGAGGAGGGACACTAGCATAGCAAAGCTTATAGCCACAGTGAAGGTGGGACCATCCTCACAGTTCCAGGGCAGAAAAGAGTGCTTGTGGTCTCTCACAGACTAGAACACAGGTTAGGAGAGTAGTAAACACCTGTCCTTAGATCATACCACTTTGGAAGAACAGAAAATTTACAGGTCTCTAGAAGTATCTCTAAAAATAGCTGAACAAAACCCCTTAAGTGGGGGACCCTGCATCCTCCTCCCTGGAAGCAGGGCCTACTTTAAGAAAGAGTTAAAAGTCAAGTAATAGACTGGGACAATTAGTAAACAATGAACTTTGAGCTTAGAAAGTTGCTATAGTGACAAGGAAGATCAAAACACACAGAAAAAGACAACAAACTCAAAGCTCCTGCCTCTAAAGCCTCCAAAAATGTGAATTGGTCCCAGGTGATGGAAGAGCTGAAAAAAGATTTTGAAAATCAAGTAAGAAAGGTTGAGGAAAAATTGGAAAGAAGAATGAGAATGATGCAAGAAAATCAAAATTGGAAAGAAGAATGAGAATGAAGCAAGAAAATCATGAAAAAAATCAATAGCGTAGTAAAGGAGACAAAAAATACTGAAGAAAATAACACCTTAAACAAAATAGACTGCACCAAATGGTGAAAGAGGTCCAAAAAGCCAAAAAGGAGAAGAATGCTTTAAATATTAGAACTGGCTAGATGGAAAAGGACACCCAAAAGCTCACTAATGAAAATAATTCCTTAAAATTAGAATGGAACAAATGGAAGCTAGTGACTTTATGAGAAATAAAAAAAAACAAAATAAAAAGAATGAAAAAATAGAAGACCATGTGAAATATCTCATTGGAAAAACAATGAGCCTGGAAAATAGATCCAGAGAAGAAAATTTAAAAATTATTGGACTACCTGCAAGCCATGAATAAAAAGAGACTAGATAGCCTCTTTCAAGAAATTATCAAGGAAAGCTGCCCTGATATTCTACACTAGATCCAGAGGGCAAAGTAGAAACTGGAAGAATGCTTACTCCTGTATATATCAATCACCTCCTGAAAGAGATCCCCAAATGAAAACTGCCAGGAATAATATAGCTATATTCCAGAGTTCCCAGGTCAAGGAGAAATATTGCAAGGATATAGAAAGAAACAAAGTATCATGGAGACACAGTCTGAATAACACAAGATTTAGTGGTTTCTACATTAAAGGAAAAGAGGACTTGGAATATGATATTCCAGAAGGCAAAGGAGCTAGGATTACAACTGAGAATCCCATTCCCAGAAAAACTGAGTATAAACCATAAGGGAAAAAATAGATATTCAGTGAGAGAGAGGATTTTTAAGCAATCTTGATGAAAAGACTAGAGCTGAATAGAAAAAAATATTGTAAAACACAAGACTCAAGAGAAGCACAAAAAGACTGTCATCTGTCTGCAGCCTCCAGGACTTTGGAAGCAACAGCAACCAAAGATTGTAACTCCATTATTTCTCAGGGTGCCTAGCATGTATTATTCTGCTGAAGGGAAAGAAACTTTTGCTTTTCTGGGCTGTGGTTCTCAACTTTATATTTTCTTTTACAAAATGAAGCCTATTGCAGGAGTTTGTATAGGTGTTGGGGGTAGAGTTATAACAATAATGATAATAATAAAATAATGATCTGACACTTATGTAACACTTTAAGGCTTGCAAAGCACATTACTCACACAATCTCATTTAATCTTTACAAAACCCTGTGAGTTAAGTGTCATTATTACCCCCTCTTTGCTGATATCTCAAACATGTTATGTGATTTGCCTTGGGTTGCAGAGATATGTATCTGAGACAGAATTTGAACTTTCTTACTTCAAGCATAGCACCATATGCACTGCCATGCTCCCTTCAAATTCCAGATTGATACATAGAGGGCAGCACTCTTAGACTACTGAGGAAAACTAATGGTATGTGAAGATTCAACTATGTTTCCAGCATCTGAGGTCGTTCATATATGTGGATCAGGGCAGGAAGCTTGCTTATAGACTCTAATGACTCATCTATTCCTGTTAGCTAAAATTCTTCCCCCTAGAGGGTCTAAGACCCTTCATAACCTGATCCTATCCATTTTTACTACCTTAGTGTAACATATGCTTCAAAAACTGCTCCTATGATGATTCTAGTTACTTTTACTGTAGTTTTAAGGATTGAATGGAGTGTTGTAGACATAACAATCAACTTTCATTTTGGAGGATGATGTAGAGGGATGACTTGAGAGAAGCTAAAGGGACTATTCTGCAATCATGGATAGAAGAACATTGAAGATAAAAATATGATGGGAAGGCCTTCATTCTTGATGGAACTATTTTAACCTTCATCTTGAGAAGAATTCCTGCTTGCGATCTTGAGGGAATTGAATCATGGAACTGAATTTCCAGAAATAAGGAGAAGTCATTCTCAGTTATATGTGACTCTAGCTATAATCTTTCTCTCAACTAAAATTTTGTAAATATTTATGTCTTTGTATTACTGTTGATTACCATGTTAATAAAGTATATTAATGTTGAATAATTTTAAAAAATGCCCTCATTCTTGGTAACCCCTGGTGTCCCATTCCCCGTTTTCCTAACTCCTTTTATAGATTGTTTTACCGTTAAGATTGTAAGCTTTTTGAGGATAGGAACGGTTTTTAATTTTAATTAATCATATCCCCAATGCTTAGCATAGTATCTGGTACATTATAGGTGCTTAATAAATTTTTATTGGATTGGATTAGATTTCCTGGAAGAGATGAAATAAAACTTAAGTTAAAAAGGAGAGTTTAAAAAAAATAAATTGAAATGAGAGCCCTTGAGGAAAAAACAGAAAAGAAATGAGAGAAGATGGTAGATTAGTGGCAGCTACCTAGTTGAACTCTTCCAACCTTCCACTATAAACCACTTTAAAATAATAGCTCAAACCACATTTTTGGGTCATAGAGTCAACACAAAGTCAGAGTGAGATATTTTTTGGCCTAAAAAATTTAGGAAGTAGATAGAAGAAGTCTGTAACACCAGGATGGATGTCTGGAGATAGCATATCAGCAGCAGCTGCAGCTTCAGTAGTTTTCAGCCCAGAGACGGTGAGAAGGATAACAGTTCATAAAGAGAAAAAACTGATAAATAGAACTATATGCTGAATAATTTTGTGTGCGCGTGCACACACACACACACACACACACACACACACACACACACACCCCTCTATGTCTAACGGTATCATCTCTAGAGAGGGATAAAGGAGAGAAGAAAAAAAAGGAAAAAATACATGAAAATTTCACTATATATTTCAAGGGAATAGAAAGTTGTATATGGTAGATTTTTGGTTCTACATACAATCATCTTTTTATTGTACTGTGTTGTGGAAATGCTTACTTTGTTCCCTGAATTGTAAATATAATACATTTTTTTTAAAAAGACAGGTTACAGGAAAATGGTGTAAGATATTGGTCTACGCCCAATTTTGGTCAGACTGTTTTCCAGTTTTCCCAAAAAATTTTACCAAATAACAACTTCATAACCCCCAAACTTAAGTCTTTACACTTATTAAATAAAAAGTTACTATATTCATTTGTTGTTGTAAATTTATATCTACTTGGTCCCACTGATCTACCTTTCTATTTCTTAGATAATTGCTGCTTTATAATATAGTTTAAGATTAGGTATTCCTTTACATTTTTTCATTTGTTCCTTTGGTATTCTTCCCTTTTTGTTTTACCAAATGAGATTTGTTATTTTTTTTTCTAATTTAGTAAGATATTTTTTGGTAATTTAATTGGGATGGTATTGAGTATAAATTAGTATAGGTAAATTTACCTTTTTTTTTTATTATTTTGCCTTTCCTACCCATAAAAAAATAAATGTGTTTGTCATTAAATCTGATTTTATTTGTATAAAAAGTTTTTTTTTATAGCCTTGTTCATAACAGTTCCTGGATTTGTATTGTAAGTTGTACTCCCAAATGTTAAACTATTTAGAATTCTTTAAAATTATAGATCGCTTGCTATCTCTTCTTGCAGGGTTTTTGTTTATAATATCTAGAAATGTTGATTTATGTGGTGTTACTTCATATCCTGCTACTTGCTAAAATTATTACTTGTTTCAACTAACTTTTAGTTGAGTCTTTCAGATTTTCCAAATATATCAGCATATTATCTGCATAAAGAGATAGTTTTATGTCTTTATCACTTATTTAGATGACTTCTATTTCATTTTCTTCTCTTAGTGCTGTTGCTAGGATTTACAATATAATAAGGAATAATATTGGTAACAGTAGACTTCCTTATTTCACACCTGATCTTACTGGGAAGGCTTCTAGCATATTCCCATTACAAATAATGCTTGATAATGGTTTTAGGTAAAGGATTTTTAAAAAAATTCATTTTAAGGAAAAATCCATATATTCCTCTAGTTTCAAATGTTTTTAATATAAATGAGTGTTATACTTTATCAGAAGATCTTTCTGTATATATTCATATGATCATATGACTTTTAAGCTTTTATTATTGATAATATAATCAATTACATTAATTGTTTTCCTTATGTTAAACCCTGTATTCCTGATATAAATCCTGCTTTCTCATAATGTATAATGGCCCCATTAGCTGGCAGTGGATACAGCTGGTGTTGATTTACAACTCTATTGCCCATACAAAGTTGTGGGTCACAGTTTTAGGACAAACAGGAACATTGGTGGTCAATCACAAGTAAGCAAATGCCCTGAACACAGTATCAAAGTAGAGAAGAGAAGCTATCCACTATCCTGCATAATGACCAGAAACAGACAGAGAGAGCAGTGATCATACCTCTTCTCATATCAAAAATTGGAACCAATAAAATCTTTCATATCCACAGAGTTTGCTCTGAAAAGAGAAGTGTGAAAAACACAGTACAGTGACTCCCCATGCCCAGGTAAGCAAAACCTAGCTTTGACGTAATATATGAAATCACTATTAATTGGGGAAATGCGAATGAAAACAACCCTGAGGTACTACCTTACAGTTATCAGAAATGATAAATCTGGAGGGGAACAGAGAAAAACTAGGCATGCTAATGGACTGTTGGTGGAGTTGTGAACTGGTCCAACAACCTTGGAGAACACTTGGAACTATGTCCAAAGGACTACAAAACTAAGGATATCTTTGACCCAGAAATACTACCACTAAGTTTGTATCCAAAATCAAAGAAAGGAAATTATAGTTCAATTCGCACTCAGAGGTCACCAGTTTTAGAGGTGGATAGCATTTTTCATCATGAGTCCTTTGTAACTGTCCTAGAACATTGTATTGATGAGAGTAGCCGCATCATCATTACAACATTGCTATCACTGTACACAATAACACCCCAGTATTTCTCACTTCACTTTCATCAGTTCTTATAGGTCATGGCATCTTTTTCTGAAACCACCTCCTCTTCATTTTTTGTAGCATGATAGTACTCCATCACAATTATATGTCAAAATTTGTTCAGCCATCCCCCAATTGATGAGCATCTTCTCAGTGTCCAGATGGTAACTGTGTAGGACAACTGGTCAGAAGGACATTCAGGGGTCCCTTTACTGACCCTGAATTTGGGGCTTTGTTGCATTGCTCATACATGGATCTGGGTTGTACAGTCCCAGGGCAAGGAAGGTCACTAGCACATGAGAACTTATAGCTACAGTGGAAGTGGACCCTGTTTATAATACAAAATTAAACAAAAATAATACAGCTCTAGTCATCAAGTACCTTACATTCTAAAGGGGGAAGACAATATTTATCCTTGAAAATATCTGAAGCTGGTTGGAGGAGAGCTAGTGCCACCTCTCTCTTCCTGTCCCCATAGCAGCCCATGCCACTTTAAGTCTGCTCTAATTGTCAGAATTCTCCCTGCAATCCAGCCTTTTGTCTCTTTGCAGCTTCTACTTTGCAGCTCCTAGTTCTACCTTCTGGTTCTAGGTCCTCTGATGTCAGATCCAGTGTTCATTGTACTATATCCTGCTTGTTACCCATTTTTTAGTGATGGAGAACTACAGGTAGTCCCTCCCAACACCATAAAGCCTAGTTACCTAGTTCAGTAGTTCTAGAGCATGGGTCTTGAGCACAAAATGGTGAAGTGGATAAAGTTTCACTTTGGTATTCTTAAAACTTGTCTTTGCATCTTTCACTGCCCCCTTCTAGTACTCTATCCCCTTCAAGGTGCCTATTTTCTGTTCCATTACTGTGGTGCTTCACTTAATAGTTTTTGTCTGATGGTTTGTTTTGTTTTGGTTTTGTTCAGATCCATTGGGGTAGGACATTTCTGGTGAGGAAATTTGCTCTGCTTATACTGCTCAGATGTGACTTAGAGTCTGTGACTCTGAGATCAGCAGTGACCTAAAGGCAGGATTAGAGCCTAGTTCTTCTAAATTCTAAGACCAGAACTCTCTCCATTTTGTAATATTGCACTTGTACTTATCTCACAGTACACCCTTTCAAAGTTGTTAATTGATCACCTTAAAGTTCAAGAAAAAAGAGGAAAAGGAAGAAGGAATGGAATTTACACAATGCTTTACTGTTTGCAAAGTGTATTGCTTGTGATTCTTTGAGGTAAGTGCTCCAAAATTAATATTCCCATTTTACAAATGAGGGAACTGAGACTAATGAGAGATTAATCCACTTGCTTATGTCTAATCATATGGCTAATAAATGTTGAATCTTGGACCCTAGGCCATATATTCTGATTCCAAGTTCAGAGCACTTTCCATAATGACTATGAGGTATTTGCATTTTAATGAAGTCCTCTTGAAGAGCTTCACATTCTTTTTTAAGACCCAATGAAATAGATCTCTAATGAGGGAATTATAATGTGCTTGATACATGATGTAGGATTATACCGGAGGTGGAGAGGGGGGCAAATTGGCCGCCCTAATATCGTATTATGTAGACTATATGTACTCTGAAGTCCACCTGCTTTATATATGATGATGGTACTTTTTCTAATGATGTTGAAAACTACCAGCTTTTATTTAAGCCAGATTGTTTCTTCCTTAGTCTTGAATTTTTTCACTTAACTTTTTTTAATCAACGTTCAATCTTAGGAATTAAACAAATCATAAATACATATATGTATTAAAATATTTATTTAGTATTTATTTTGTGCCAATCACTGCACTAAGTATTTGGAATACAAGAGACAACTTTGACCTTAAGGAACACACATTAAAATAGAGGGTGACAGCACTTAGAGAGAAATAATGACCAGTGATGGGTGTTTTTGTCTGGGGATCAGGGCTAGTGAGTAGATTCATAGGAGAGTTAATGATTGCTACACTCTGTCGATAAGCAATGATAAGTAAGACTAATTTGATATTAGTTCGTAGAGCAAGAGGGGGCTGGATTGTTTGCATGCCAGATGAGAGGATCCCAAGAAAACGACTGGGTTGGATGACTGAATATATGTATATCTATGAATAGATCTATATCTCTCCGTATATCTAACTACAAATGTGTATGAATATGTTTATGTATTTATGAATGTATGTATGACGTATACACCTCTGTTTGTGTTGTAGCTAGCTAGCTAGCTAGCTGAAAGACATCTGTATCTCTACCTATGGCACTAGGTCTACTTGCTTCAAACCATTAATGATACAAGAAGTAAGTAAGAAAAACCCTGAGTAATGGCTTTGAGTAAGAAAAACCCTGACTTAGGAAAGGAGAATTTTCCTTGTAACCTTATCTACCTCCTCAATGTCAAGTAAGTACACATAGAAGGAAAATATAAGATTTGGGGTGGAATAATGTACCTTGAATTTATGAAAACCTGACTCCTTATTGTATTTATATGTGTCAGTTTGAATGGTAGGAATCTGAAGTTTCTTCATGGCATATTTTCCATATTGGTTCTTGCTTGTTCTTTTCTTTGGTGCTAACATCTTGCCTCTTTCCCTACTGGTTTACTCTTTATGGATCTTAGGTAACTTTTATGTGAGATTTCCAGTTCTGAATTTTCCCTAGGACAAACATTACAAATACTTAAGAAAGAATGCTTGAGTAATTGAGCCGAATCATATTTCTAAGCTAATCCTATAGCTTATTTGTGTAATATGTTTGAAGGAGGGGAAAACAATGAAACTTTTAGACCAGATATTCTGTTCTATTTTAGACCAGATATTCATATTCTTAGCAACTCCTTTCAGATTCCACCATTTTATTTCTATAGAATACTGTGTATTGTGATGTTTAAAAAGTTGAGACATGGTTTATGGATAGTCATCTTGCTAATAATGCTCATATTTTACTAAAATAGGTTAGTGGCACTCACAAATACCAAAGACAATCATGGTGGTGGGCTCATGGTTTATGCCATTGGGAAACTGGATGTTCCAGAGGGTGACAATCAACTCTGATTGGTTAATAATAAGAAGGAATGAATATTACAACGAGGAACTGGACCTCTTTTGATGAAGGATTTTGGGAGGAGACTTTGATTATGTCATTTACTTCTGAATTATACCCCCTCTCCTATGATCTAATCATGGAATTCATCCTCACACAAGTCAGAATACAGCATAATGAACTTCCCCACCTTAGATTAAATTCCTTGTAAGGTTGGATGAGTCTGTTATTTCAACCTTCAGAGACAGCTTTAAAATGAGGACTTTAGAAAAAGGGGGAACTCATGATCTCCCCAAATAATTGGTTATTAATAGTCATTTCTTTTAGTACATCTTGGAGTTTTCTCAGAGTTTTGATTCACATCTAAGTAGTCCATTCAGTTTTGAGACTCATTTATCTGAACTAAAAATTCAGTTGTTAAGACAGAGAATACAAATTATACTAGAGTCATTCATCCTCAAATACCGTGGGCAAGAAAGAAAAACATCTATAAGAAATATTAACAGTATTCTGTTTGCCATGCCCAGTATTTGTTCAAATGTGATTAATTATGAATATAAATTATAAATAAAGTATAGAAATAAAATGTTCAATAATTTAGGGATTAAGAGCGAGCAAAAATAATTTGGTTGGTCTGATAACGTTGAATTTAATTATAGAATGTTTAAAGAAGTGTACACAACTCACAATAAATATTTATTATATGACAAATAATGAGTCAAAGAACATCTAAGACTGTAACAGTTTATCAAGTATAATTAGATTAAAAGCTTTTAATATTTGTGTAGCTGAGGAGTGAAACCAGGGGAAAATAATGAAAAGAGTGCAACCTTCTTCTGCACTTGAGGGGCTTATGTGTCCACCACACTGCATTTTTATCATAAGAATAGCATAATTCATAGCTATTTCTACCAGATAAGTATTAGATATGCAGCTCTAAAGCGAAACCTTTATGATTCCTTCATAGAAGATCTTGTGTCCTGAGCAGCTCAAATTTGTTTTCTTCTCTTAGTAAAAGTAGATGCTGCAATTATTATCAAACTGTGAGGTGTGCCATTGCTTAAATGTACCATTTTACCATGAGTGTATTGGCTGAGGTAGATTTTTTCTTACTCACCTTTAATTCCTATGTACCAAGCTCATATACCAAGCACTCTATAAATGGTAGACTTTCTTTTTTGGTATTGCCCCAATGCTAATTAACAAATTAAAATTAGCTTTTACAAATGTATCAGCAAGCACCCTAGCATACCCAGGGCAGCTGCTAGCACAGGTTCTTAGATCTGCTTTTCTAAAGGAAAGCAACTCAAAATGCATTAATGATCTTTCTTTAATCAAACAAACATATGATTTACCTACTTCACAAAGATCATTTTATGCCTTCAAACTTTTTCGGGTCCTCTCTAAGACACTTGGCCTTTGGCTTTCATGCTCCCTGGGTAACATATCATTTAAATAGGTAGGTCTAGTCACACTACTCTTCTTCACATCCTTCTGGGTTTCAGATATTTTGATACTGAGTATTTGGAGACAGTCTGCCAGTATCTAAATGACATGGAGGACATTTTGGGATCATTCTTAATTAGGCAGGCACTCAATCCTTCTCTGGTTTAAACCATTTATTAGAACTCTTTGTATGCTAGGAGTACTGATTCTTTCCTATCTCTGTTTAAAGATTAGAGAGGATGTACTTTTTTCTACTTTATGCAAATAACGTGTAGCCCTTAGGCTTTTGGCAAATAGCCAATGTAGCCTGCACTTGGGTAAAGCGGGTCTCTTTGTATTTAATTCTTCTTTATATGTGCTAACAAGTTTTACAGGTTATTGTACTTATATAATTAATGAGCAGTTCATTGGTAGAAAGTGGAACACAATTGATTTCTTATTCTTCCTTTTCTAAAGATCAAAGAGTGTATTTTTCATCTCCCATTATGTAGGCAGAGTGAAAGAAGAATAGGCCTCTGGGAGTATTATCATATCCTGTACAGGGCAATCTACTAGCTTCTTATTAGAAATGCCTTCTTGCTCAGTCAAAACATGAAAATCTTCCTGTTGAGGCCTCCAATGCTTATCTATTTTCCATTTCCCCATATGACTCAATAGCAACCTAGTAACTATTAATTAGCAGCATTAACTAATCGCTATCGCTTTTTTTTTTACTAAAACACTTTTTCAGAGGAGGTATGTTTGCCCCTTTATTACTTTTCTTTAGATACTAGCAGACTTATTTACTTAGTAGCTATGTGACCCTGAGCAAAAAGTGGTAAAAACAATTCGCCTTCTCCACTCTGTAAGACTGCTGTGAGGAGACGGGCAGTAAACCGGAAAACCCTGTGAGTGTGAGCTCCCTCTAACAATATTTCCCTACCTTCTTTTTTCTGGATGCTCCTGATGTATAAATTCCATTATAGAGTTACATATTTTGTTTTTTCTTTTTTTCTTTTCGTTTAATTTATTTTCTTGATTACATCATTCATTTCTACAAGATTTTGAGTTACAAATTTTTTCCCCTTCTTTCCCCTACTCCCCAACCGAAAACATTGATCCCACCATAAAGCCCTTCCCATAATCTGTTCCCTTTTATGTCCTCATCCAATGCCCCTCTAACTTACTAGTAGGGCAGGGAGGGTCTCCCTGCCCCCGTCCCTGTATGTCTTATTTCCCAGTTGCATTTGATTGTATAACTTTGAATTCTAGATTCTTTCAATTCCTCCCTTGTCACCCACTCCCACTGGAAGGAGCAGTAATTCAATACAGGCTGTATATGTGTAATTACGCAGGACATCTCCATGGTGGGCAAATTGTGAGAGGCTGATTGTATGTCCCTCCTTCCTATCCTGCACCCCCCCCTTGTTTTGGTCTCTACCCTGTTCCTGTCCCTTTACTGAGGTGTGTGCTTCCTGCAACCCTCCCCCCCCTTTCCCTCCATCACCCCCCTTCTCATCCCCATCCCCCCTATTCTCCTGTGTGGCAAGATACTC
>JAQQSW010012620.1:0-12489 GCA_028646575.1 Pseudocheirus occidentalis
CATTCTGCCCCCAGGTGATTGACCACGTGCACTCCTGTTAGCTGAGGATCAGCTCAACCCGTCCATCTCACATGGAGTATCAACGACCCTCTTTAGGAGTCTCCTCCCCACGTGAGGTATCAGAGACCTAACACTTGACTTTGAACTTTATGTTGAAGTTGAACTCAGTTCCTAGATTGAGACATGGTGTGGGGTTGGGGGGCACTAGCCTTAGCTGTGGAATTTTCTTTGCTGCTGTTTTCAGAGCTAATTCTAGGTGTCTGAAAGTTGTTAATGCTTTGAAGGTGGCGTGATTCATTCAGAGGTGTAGTCATTTTTCTCCTAGTCCATGCTCTGCTTCTTACTCAGGAAGGTCACCTGAACACTTCCCAGCACCACATAATACTGCTCCTCAGGGTTGCTACTCTCTTGTGTGCAATTGTTTCTGGAATCATGATCTGGCAGTGGGCATAGGCAATGGAGTTTCCAAACTGTATCTGGTCTTGCAGCCAGTGTTAACATAAGGGTCTCCTGTAATCTCTTTCTGACCAGTTGCCACATTACCTTATTATGTGCTTAAGAACTCCCATACCTCCAAAGGCCACTGCTGGTATTGCTACCATGTAAGCTCTGGGTCCACCCTTACTCCAGTATCAGAGATTTCTCTTTCTGACTTCCTAATTTGTATCAGGCTGGAAAAAACATCTTAGCCTGACCTTTTCTTGGCTCTGCTGCTCCAGAATTTGATTTGAGGCAGTACTTTAAAGTTGTTTGGAGGAGAACTGTGGGAGAATTCAGCTGCTTCCTCTACTATGCCATCTTGGCTCTGCCTTTGTTAAGTTCCTCTGTGTATTTAAATAAGACAACTAAACCCATTAGTGCCACAGAAAACTCATAAACAAGGGATGAAATCCAAGAATCCATGGGCATCATTCAAATCTGCTTACAGATCTCATTCATAGCATCTTAGAGAAAATGGAACAGAAGACAGATTGAACAAAAAGACATCTTAACTAGATATTATTATATATTCATACTTCATTCAATTTTCAGTACTCTTTCAAAATGCATAAGGATTATCTATATTTTATGAAAAGAAGTTGGGACACATCCATTTTGATGAGCTATAGTCAGGTTCCAAGATAAAGTCCTTACTCTGAGGCTCCTAGTTTCTCCCTACTAGGGAACAATTAGAAAATAGAAAGAAGTAGGTCTCCTCCATTACTTCTTCAGTCCTTTTCAAACACAGATAATCAGAACTACTTTAGAGATGTTTCCAGATCTCTAAATTATTCTGTTAATAGGCATGTGATCTTAGGAGATTTTTTCCTCATTTAACCACAATATTTACTCTTGCCTCATCTGAAAATAAGGTTATGTAACAATGAGTACTTCCACACTTGGAGAAGAGAACCTATTTCTTATGATCTTTAAAGCAAAAAAATTGACCATAACATATTATTGGTACAGTTTGATAAAAATATCGTACTAATAGTAGTAGCAGTAGCAATAGCTAGAATTATATAGCACTTTTAATATTTGCAAAATGCTTTACATATGCTCCCATTTTGTCCTCACAACAATATTGATTAGTAGATATAATCATTAGCCCCTTTTTACAGATAAAGAAAGTGAATCATAGAGGTTGTGTGATTTGCTCAGGATCCCACAACCAGTATCTGAGACTGCATTTGAATTCAGGTCTTTCTGACTGCAGCCCCAGCATTCCTGCCACTGTACCACACCCCTCTCTCATTGTTCCTTTAGGACTTCTCTTCTATTGCAAAATATGCCCCCATTCCAGTTTTTCTCTATGTTCAGGTTGCTTTGATTCTAGTGTGTTTGACGACAGCTTGAGTTCTTGGTATGTCGCCTGGCTTTGCTTAGCCTATCTGCCTGCACCTGTTGTAAATGACTGGCAGCTTCCTTTGGCTGCTTGATTCTTACTGCCTCTTAAATACCTGGGGGTTTTGCTTCCACAATTCTATGTTATCTTGCAACTTTCCTTTGGTAGGAAATTTGTTTTGGGCAGGGAAATGCCCAGAGCCCAGCTTCACTGAAGTCCTGTCAAGTGGGTGAGTGAGCCTCCAACCTAAATTAGGACAATTTAGGATAACACAGCTGGTTGGGGAATAAGAATGTGGAATATGGCTTGGGTTAATTTATTCTGGTTACCTAAAGTTCTCATAATTGATGTCTATCTTTTGGGTTGGAACATTATTAGCAATCTCATCATGTTAACTTTATGGAAGCAATTAGGAATTAGGTTAATCTTGTGTCCTATTTTATTGGGGGGGGCAAAATTTAAGAATCCCTATCATCCTTCTTTAGTTCAATTTTCAGTAGGTTGGGGGAGGGTAATGTGTATACTCACCCACCACCTTTGTTAATAAGTAATTTTTAAATCAAATCCTATCCTAAATGACTGGATCCTATAAATGCAGTGGAAAAACAAGTTTTGGTATTGGAATTGCCTGAAAGCATAGGGCCATGCAAATATAATTCAACTAACTCCCAGAGAAGCAGAAATTGAAGTGAAAGATGTATCTTTTGTCACGGAGTGGTACCAATATTCAGGAGCGCATAGATGTTATGTCTCATTTGGTTTCTGTGATATAAATAACTGTCATATCTTCAATATTCTGTTTCTGAGTAGTAATTCTTAGAAGGCAAACACATGTACAGCAGTATGGAGAATGTTATAAAGAAGGAATTAAATGGACATCAATAGAATTAGGAGGTAGTCAGCACTTTGAAATATTATAGTTCTACTTGGACAATTTATGATTATGAATCCCTTGGAAGGCATTTGGAAGTCCACATTGAAATAATACCTTAGTAGAAATGGCCCTCCAAGAATATATACTAAACAGATATTCAAGCAGTGCCATGGATTGTCACTTCAATTTATTTAAGCAAATCTAAAGTGTAACTTTGCAAACAAATTCCAGATACTAGCTCTTAGAGCACAGCTTTCCAAAGAACATTGGGCAGCACAGATAGGTAAGAAGGAAGCAGGCTAGACTACTTATTATTAATATAAACTTAGATACTTCTAACAAAAACGTATTCTGGTATATGAACAAAGGCAAAACAGGAAACTGTAAAGTACACTTTGTATGTATGTACGTATGTATGTATATATGTATGTATGTATGTATCTATCTATCTATCCATCTATCTATCTCAGTTATCTATCTATCTATCTATCTATCATCTATCTATCTGTCTATCTATCTATCTATCTAACTTATCTATCATAGATAACTAAACTTGCTTCCATGTCTCCTTCCTTTTTTGCATTATAAAAAGAATTTGTTGCTTTTATTTATAGTATCATTTTAGGTGGTTGTATTTAGGGTATATATGGTCATTGTCTGTATATATTGCTATTACATGAAAGTAGATAATAGCAGGAATTTGGATCAAAGCACACTGACTTCTATTCATATCTGCACTGTGGCTAATAGAGGCACCAGCAAAATTAGAATCAGCTTCCAGGGGCATGTTGACATTAGAAAGGAATTTACTTATCATGTCTCAAATATCAAGCAAGCTTGACAAACTCCTGGTGAGGGGAAGCAAGGGTATAAGAAAGATTTGTCCAGAGGGATGTATCGTGTGGATTCCATAAGACCATAATCCTGACTTACAAGTCTTAAAAATAGCGCCAGGCATTGGCTCCCTCCCCAAAGAACTATAAACACTCCCTTTGAGGAAGTAGCAGGTTGGTAGCACTTTTCACTAGAAAAGTAACAGAGACCAGCATTTCAAGCCTAGAATCAGCTGAGCGTCTCAATAGAGAAAGTAGCCTAGCAATCAATGAAAACTACTCCATAAGAAGTAGTAAGCTACAGTATTGGAGACAGAGAGAATTTCCTACTGGGATGTAATTTGTGGAGTGTGTGATATCCAAGAAGAAATAGTTCTTCTTTCAATGGTAACATTGGATCTGTGGTTGACTGTATCATGTGTGATTGGTGCTTTTCTTTGATGCCTGCCTTGCTGTTATGCTTAATAAATGTACTTTTTCTTAATTTTTTGTGTGATCTGGTTTGGTTTGCTAAAAATGGATCACTGAATAGGGGCTTACGAGCTGCAGATATGAGCAGTTGCATTGTACCCAAGTGTTCATTTCTGGAGGTCCACAATGAAGGGCATTTAAGTTACACCTTGATCCAAGTTTTCTTCCACTTGCATCAATTCATGTGATCTTTTCATATGTTGATGGTCTTTCTTTGTCCATTAATAGTTCATATTTTACATTGTGATTTGCTTACAAGCTAGAAATATAAAAAGCTTGATTTTAAAATAAAACTCTGTTCTGGGAGTACTAGGTTTATACATAGTTGAAACATGAAACCTAAGGAAGGGCCCACCTACCCAATTCTCCCCCCCCCACTCTAATGGCCTAAAATTCCCACAATTCCTCTCTCCTTTACATTTTATACATATTTAAAATGGAATATAATATATCATAAGTGTCATTAAAATATATAATATATAAATTATGTATAAGTGTTAAAATATATGTGTCATTAGAGAAAGATAATTTATTATGGACATTTGAGTGTGTGTTTGAAGAGTTTGTAATGAAGAAGAGTACAGAACCATCTAAAACCAAGAATTTATTTTTTTCTTCTGTTATAGAATACATAATCAGGCCTGCCTTTGTGCATAGACAGAGTAGGTCTAGGTAGGATTTGCAATCCTGCTCCACAGCTTATCTTTTACCTACTGTATCCATGCCTCAAATTATACCATGAGAAATATACTTTGACTCTTAAAGTTTAAAAAAGTCTTCAAGTGTATCTTATTAAGATTCAGCCACCTCAAGGAGAAATGATGCTTTGAGATGTTATTTGCTAACATATTAAATTTGATTGAATTCAAGAAATATGTACTCTTCTGCATTACAGAAAATAAAATCAGGCCTGACTTTATGAGTATACACAGAGTAGGTGGTTACCTTCAGTATACCATAATAGGTGTTGAAGATGCAAAGATAGCTATTAAACCATTGGAGGTATTCAAAGAGCTTAGACTTTCCCTGAGGTCTATGACCTATACAAAGATAAGTAAATATAACATGTATGCAATGTAGGTACAAAGGAATTTTTCCTCCTTGGAGTAAGGGACATACAGTTGAGGAAGATCAGATTAAAACCTTATGTAGGGAGGTAAGGCTTAATGAAGCTAAGGCTTAATGGAAATAAGGGCTTTCAATAAACAGGTGTATAAGTAGAGTGTTTTCCAGGAAAATGAGGCAACTTGTACAGAAGCATGGAGGTAGGAGTGGAAATTCATATGCATACTCATAAAGTAAGGTCTGATTTTATTTTCTGTAATGCAGAAGAGTACATATTTTATGAATTCAATGAAATTGAATATGTAGAGTAGAAAAGACAATTTGTCTGAAATGTAGAGTGTAAGAGGACAATGGGAAATAAATAAGACAAGGTAGATGGGAGCCAGATTGTGAAGAGCTTTAAATGCCAAAAAGAAAGACTTGTATTTTATTTTAGAGACCATAGGGAGCTGTTGAAACAGAGGAGAGACATGGTCAGATCTATATTTAAGAATATCAATTTGGCAGCTGTGTTCAGGCTAGATTGGAGAGGAGAATGACTGGTCATAGGAATATCAATTAGGAGGCATCTGCAAAAGTTCAGGTGAGAATTCTTAAGTAGCATTCATCTGGGGGACCTAATCCTGTTATACACCTCTTCTTTTACTGTTCATCCTTTCTGGTATTATGTCATGCTCCCTTTGAATGTATGAAGTCCTATTTAATCCTCTTTGAATCATGACTCTGGAGTCCCAGCTACTTACTTCCCAATAATGGGAATTATCAGCAAGATCTATGACTATATCTAGAAGAAGGAAAAACAGGAACACAAACATTGCAAAAAGGATAGTCAGGGGCCTTTGAGACTTTCTAAAGTGATTGGGTCCTTGAAATTATTTCAGAGAACATAAAAAATGACAACAGTAAGATATTACTATTCCTTCTTCTTTAGATAATAGGAACTATTTAATTTTAATTTGCTGCTAAACAGAGATTGCTGGCTTGATGCTAATTTTTAAGCCAGTAACCAATGGCCAGAGAGGAAAGAATGATGGAAGAATCTGGTTGTCCCCACTTCTTCTTTATGATTTCAGATCATTCACATCCAGATAGAGATGAAGGAGGGAATCCAAGAATGCAAAATATGTGCTGTGTCTGCTCCTCCAGAATACCAGGCACCTGGATGTGCTACCAATACCTCTGACAGAGGCTTCATTCCATATAAATATATAATTGTGAGTGGTACGGGTGGGTGAGGATAGAACATCTTTTTGTGTTTTAGACATCCTGAAACATAGTGATGATCAAAATGTCCTCAAATAGTTTTGTTCTTCATTCTTTCAATCAGTTGTGCTGGGATCTTTGAGCAGGTGTGTTAGTTTGAGGATAAATAATGAATACAAGGCCATGGGGTTCAACGGACAGAGTGCTAGATTTGCCTTTCTGAGCATTACTGTTTACTACCTGCGAGTCTGGCAAGTGGCTTAATTTTTTGTAAAATAAGAGAGTAGTACCAGATAACTTCTTAGTTCCCTCCTAGCTCTAAATCTTTAATTTTCTAGGGAGCAGTATTGTAAATTTTAGAACATCTTTGCATTACTTACATAACCCCAGAACTCCAGACTTCAGATGTAAATGTGTCTTCCATGGCATACTTTATTCCCTTAAAATGGAGTTAATTAATTTTAAAATTAACAAGCAGTTATTTTCTCTCCATCTCACCTCTCTCTGTACCCATTGGCAGAGGAGGAAGAACATTTTAACAAATATGTAGTCAAGCAAAATAACTCCAAGGAAAGTCTTTGATGATGCAAGTTCAACTGGAACACTGGGCACTAGGAGCTGTGATAGATTCTTTACTATAACCATTATGCCTTTGTATTGTCATATCTTCCCAAAAGTTTGGTAAAAGTGTAGTCCTAGGTGATTGTTTGTAATTAAATCATTTACAAAGGGTGATTAGAAATATTTTTTATCACATTCTTTTAACAATTAGGTAGGATGACTCTGTAATGGTAATGGAATTTAAAGATCCTCCTGTATTGGCTTAGTTTTTGGGCTGAGTGTTGAAACCCAGAGTTTGTGAATCCCACTTGTGGGATGGACTTGTTAACATGAAGAGAGAAGGCTGAACTGGAAGGAGCTGGTGCCATGTATTTAGAGAGAGGCACAATCAAAGAGAAGCAGAAGAACTTTTGGGGAGCAACATCATGGAGGCAGAGAGAGAATTGCCAGGAGAGAGACAGAGAAAGAGAGAGAGAGAGAGAGAGAGACAGACAGACAGACAGACAGACAGACAGAGACAGAGAGACAGAGACAGAGAGACAGAGACAGAGATAGACAGACAGACAGACAGACAGAGACACACACACACACAGACACACACACACACAGAACTGCTAGCCAAAGCCACCCAGACTGCCGAGGGCCAGTTGCAGCTGCCCAGGACTTTTGAGAACTGCCACCTGGAGTTGTCAAGAACTGAGGAGGCATGAGTGTGATGCTGGTTTTTTTATCTGTCTGTTTTGATGTTGTTTTGCTAGATGTGTCTGCTGGTAAAGGACAGTCTTGTTGTTGCAGAGGTCCTGGAACTTTTCTGTTGGTTCAGAAGCCCTGAAGTAGGATTTTCTCATTGTATGCTTACAGAAATCCTGGAAGAGGGTCTTGATGATGTTTTCAGGGGTCCTGAGATTGTTCTGCAGGCAGAGAGAGTGAGTTGAGGAGGATACTGCCAATATATATTGTGGCTTTGTTAAGCTTTGTCTCCCCAGGAACAGAGATTGCTGAGAACTTGCCTCAGGTCAAGATGAAGAGAAGACCTTTCCTTGAATATTGCATCCTGTGAGGATATCATAACCTTGTTGTGGTTTAGGGGTTGATGGCCTTTGTACTCTCTACTGCCCCTTTGAGAAGGTGCTTGGGGGGTAACTGATGATAATTGTAATTTAGTTGTGTTCCAGGGGTGGAGCACTTTGATTTTTGTGCTCTGTGACTGACCAAATGCATGTACTTTGTTTATGATTGGAAACTAATCTCCATTTGAGAAAAGAGATTTTATGATTGACTAAATAAATGTACTATCAAGTGGTGGGGTACTTTGACTTTATAATTTGTGATTGAATTGAGATACTTTGGGATTGAATTGAGGACTTGCTAAATTATTGAATTATATATGGTGAATGCTGTATCTTGATTTTCTCTTTTCTGTGACTGTTTTGCCTTAATTCGTCACTGAATAAATGGAGAATTACAATGCTGGTATTCTGAATGTTGGAAGTTACCTTTGCTTGGCATTATGGACTCTTTGGCAGGAGAGAGAGAAATGGATATTGAAATTCTCATGAATAATAAACAAAATATATCAATTATGATCATTTTAAAAATAAAATATGCCTTGTCCTAGAAAAATTCATTCTTGTTTATTTTACCTTTTGAATACATTATTTTCCCCCATTACATGTAAAAACTTTTTAATATTGATATTTTTAAATTTTTGAATTCTAAATTCTGTTCCTCTGTCTCTCAATTCCCCCTCCCTGAGATGGTAGACAATTAATATAGGTTATACATATGTGATCATACAAAGCACATTTCTGTATTAGTAATGTTGTGAAAGAAAACACAGACCAAAAATATAGAGTGAAAAATAGTATGATTCAATCTGCATTCAGATACCCTCCATTATTTCTCAGGAAGTGGATAGCATTTTTTTTTCATCATGAGTTCTTTAGAATTGCTTGGGAGCATTGTATTGCTGAGAATAGCTAAGTCATTCACAACTGGTCATGTATAGTAATGTTGTTACTATGTACAATCATCTGGTTCTGCTCACTTTACTTTGCATCCAGTCATGTAAGTCTTTCCAGTTTTTTTTTCCTGAAATCATCTTGCTCAAAATTTCTTATATTACAATAGTATTCCATTAAAATCATATACCACAACTTGTTCAACCATTTCCCAGTTGATGAATATCCCTACAATTCCCAATTCTTTGCCACCACAAAAAGATCTGCTAGAAATATTTAAATACAGATAGGTCTTTTTTCCCTTAAAAATCTTTTTGGAATACTGACTTAGTTGTATTCTTGATGGATCAAAGTATATGGGCAGTTTTATATCCCTTTGGGCATAGTTCCAAACTGCTCCCCGGAATGGTTGGATCAGTTCACAACTTCATCAACAATGCATTAGTGTCTCGATTTTCTCATATCGCCTCCAACATTTATAATTTTCCTTTTCTGTCATGTTAGCCAATCCTATGGGTATGAGATGGTACTTGAGAACTGTTTTAATTTGCATTTCTCTAATCAAAAGTAATTTGGAGCATTTTTTCATATGACTATAGATAGCTTTGATTTCTTTATCTGAAAATTGTCTTATAATATCCTTTGGCCATTTATCAATTGGGAGTGAGTTGTATTCTTACAAACTTGACTGAGTTCTCCATATATTTGAGAAAAGAGACCTTTATCAGACTCTTGTTACAAATCTCATTCCTAATTTTCTGCTATTCTCCTAATTTGGGTTGAATTTGTTTTGTTTGTGCAAAAACATTTTAATTTAATATAATTAAAATTCCACATTGAACATTTTGTAATGCTCTCTATCTATCTCTCGTTTGGTCATAATTTCTTTCCTTACCCATAAATATGACACATAATCTATTCCTTGCATTCCTAATTTGTTTATGATCTCACTTTCTATGTCTAAATCATGCGCTCATTTTGAACATATCTTGGGATACGCAGTGTGGGATGTTCATCTATATCTAACTGCTGCCATACCATTTCCCAGTTTTCCCAACAGTTTTAGTCAGATAATGAGTTCTTGTCCCAAAAGCTTGGGTCTTTGGGTTTATCAAATATTGGATTACCATGTACATTTACTACTGTGTATAGTGTACCTAAGCTTTTCCACTAAATCCACCACTGTATTTTTTAGCCTATGTCAGCTCATGTTGATGATTACTGCTTTATATATATATAGTTTGAGATCATGGCAAGGCTATCTCCCTTCACATTAAAAAAATTAATTCCCTTAATATTCTTGATCTTTCATTCTTTCACATGAATTTTGTTATTCTTTCTAGTTCCATAGGGGTTTTTTTGGCAGTTTAATTGGCATGACACTTAATAAGCAAATTAAATTAAATTAAGTAAAATTGTCATTTTTATTATGTTGACTCAGCCTACCCAGGAAAAAGTGATGTTTTTCCAGTTGTTTAGATCTTACTTTATTTGTATAAAATGTGTTTTGTAATTGTGTCTATATAGTTCCAGGTTTGTCTGGCAGAGAAAGAGCCAAGTAAATTGTATTGTCTCCAGTTATTTTAAATGGGATAACTCTTTCTTGCTGCTGGATGTTCTTGGTGGTATGTAGAAATGTTTATGATTTATGTGGGACTATGTTATATCTTGTAACTTTGCTGAAGTTGTTAATTATTTCCACTAGTTTTTAAATGGATTATCTAGGATTCTCTAATTATACCATTATATCATCTGCAAAGAATGGTAGTTTTGTTTTTTCATTTCCTATTCAAATTCCTTCACTTTCTTTTTCTTTTCTTGTACTAGCTAGTATTTCTAGTGCAATATTGAAAAAATACTGTTGATAATGAATATACTTGCTTCATCAAAAGTTGGGAAGAATTTGTTGGGAAGACAAAAGTTGGGAAGACTTCTAACTTATCCCCATTACATATAATGCCTGCTTGTTGTTTTAGATACATATTACTTATCATTCTAAGGTAAGTACCATTTATTTCTACACACTCTAATGTTTTTGTAGCAGTTGAGTGTTATATTTTGGCAAAAAGTATTTTTCTTCCTCTATTAAATTAATTATGAGTTCTGTTGGTTTTGTTATTGATGGGGTTAAGTATGATTATAGTTTTCTTAATATTGAGTTAGCCCTGCATTCCTGGTATAAATTCCACTTGGTGATAGTCTGTGATTCTTGGAATATATTGCCACAACATCTTTTCTTTTTCTTTTTTTTTTTGAGGGAGGGAGACAGGGCATTTGGAGTTAAGTGACTTGCTCAAGGTCACACGACTAGTAAGTAAGTGGTTAAGTATCTGAAGCTGGATTTGAATTGAGGTCCTCTGGACTCCATGGCTGTAGCTCTATTCACTGCACCACCTAGCAACCCTATATTGGTATAATCTTATTGTTTGTATTTTGTTTAATTATTTTCATCAATATTCATTGAGGAAATTGATCTGTAGTTTGCTTTCTCTTTTTCGCTCTTCCTGATATAGGTATCAATACTATATTTTTCTCATAAAAGGAATTTAGTTGGGCTAGTTTTATGCCTATTTTTCTAAATAGTTTATATAGTATTAGGTTTAATTGTTCTTTAAATGTTTGGTAGAATTCACTTATGAATCCATATAGTCTATGGAATTTTTTCTTAGGGAGTTCTTGGGACACTTGCTCCATTTATTTTTCTAATATGGGATTATTTACATATTCTTTTTAAAAACTGATGTATTTATTATTAGTTTACAAAATTCAGTTCCACAATCCCTTGAGTTTCAAATCTTCTCCCCTCTCTCTCAAACTCCCACCCCCATGGCAGCATGCAATTAAGTAAGGGATCTGCAAATACTTTCACAGTGGACTGATTGTATAGAAGAGTTGTAACCAATGGAGTGAACAATGGGAAAAAAGTAAGAAAACCAAACATGGAAAAGAACAATAGCATGTAGATTCCTTATGTCTCCATTTTAGCTCTGTTCTTTCTAGATCTTTCCCTGCATGGAGATATCTCATTCCATCCTGAGACTTGTAGAATTGTTTTATAATTGTGCATTGCTGAGAAGAGTCCAGATCATCAAAGTTGGTCATCATACATATGATGTGTCTGTGATTGTGTACAAATTGTTCCTGGTTCTGCTCTGCTAACTTAGCATCAGTTTGTATAAGCCTCTCCAGGTGAATATAAAGACTGTCTCCTCCCCATTTCTTATAGCACAATAGTATTACATTACATTAGTATACCATAACTTGTTTAGCCATTCTCCAATTGATGGGCATCCCCTTAATTTCCAGTTTTTTGCCACCACAAAAAAGAAAGAAGAAAACCAAATTTTGAGTAACAAAAATGAAAAGGGTGAATTTACCTCCAATTAAGAGGAAATTAAAACAATAATTAGGAATTATTTTGCCCAACTGTATGCACATAAATTTGAAAATATTAGTGAAATGGATGAATATTTGCAAAAATATAAGTTGCCCAGATTAACTGAAGAGGAAGTAAATTACTTAAACAACTCCATCTCAGAAAAAGAAATTGAACAAGCTATCAGAGAACTCCCTAGGAAAAATCCCCAATGCCAGATGGATTTACTAGTGAATTCTATCAAACATTTAAAGATCAGTTGACCCCAATACTCTACAAATTATTTGGGGAAATTGGTTAGGAAGGAGTCATACGAAATA
>JAQQSW010012621.1:0-12489 GCA_028646575.1 Pseudocheirus occidentalis
AAAGTGTTGTTTTCTTCAGTCAGGTTGTTGACTCTCTTTTCATGGTTTTCTCACATCATTCTCATTTCTCTTCCCAGTTTTTCTTCCACTTCTCTTATTTTTTTTTAAAATTCTTTTTCAGATTGTCTATAGCTACTAGGCATTCTTCAAGTGTCTTGGAAGCAGCTGGTGTGGGAGTTCTGACTGTGTTGTCTTCCTCCCGTTCCATGCTTTGAACCTTTTTGTCCACAAAAAAGGATTCTAGAGTTTTATTGCTGTTCTTGTTTTGCTTCCTTTTCCTCATGTTGGCCAGTCAATTAACTGGTTGGTTTTTGTAGCTTTGTGAAACTCTGCTTCTAGGGGGGAAAGCTCTTTTCCAAATCGCTGGGGTTTTCCCAGCTGCCGGAGTTATTAGAGGGGTGTTGCAGCCTCCCCTAGGTCTGCCTTGCTGAAAGTGTTCCCCAGGACTACCACCCAAGACCATGGTCTGGATCCAGGCCACTCAACACAAGAGCACTTGGCCCTGATCAATTGACTCAGCCCCTCTGCATGATCCACAGGCCAGGGGCTCTGGAGCAACCCAGTGGGGGAATCCACCGGTTACAGCAGTTTCTGCCCTTTCCCCACTGCTTCCTTGCCCTGGGGGTAGATTGGCTGAACTGCTTTTCCCTCCCCAAATTTAGTTTGAAAGCTTCACTCACTTTCACAGACCTTTAATCCTGGCTTAGTAGATGTGAAGATTTCTCCAGGTGCTTTAGATTTTCTCTGAAGTAGACTCACACTGTGGCTTGGGAGGCTCAGCTCCTCCCAACAGCCCTGGAGCCTGGCCACATGGCGGTTTTAGGCTGGGCTGGTCTTAGCTCCCACCTGCAGGCCTGCAGGATGAGCCCTTCCTGCCTAGCTGCCTTTCTTTAATCCCTATTTTTCACTCCTTTCTTTAATCCCTATTTTTCACACCTTGGTAGATGTGGAGTTGCTGGAGGCTGTAGATCTTCTCTCTTATAGACTGGCTGTGGCTGGGCTCAGCTTGGCTCCTTCCTTCCACCCCAGGGCCTGGCCATGGTTTTCGGTTTCAGGCTGGGCTGGCCTCGGCTCACTCCTGCCATGGTGATCCCCTGCTGCGAGGGATGTGTTTTCTGTACTTTTTGAGTTTGAGAGTCCTAGAATTTGTCCAGAGTCATATTTTTATGGGTGTTAAGAGTGGCTGTGTGGGAGCTAGGAGACCCTGCTGTTTCTACGCCACCATCTTGGCTCCACCCGCAGAACTCCCTATAACGGTTATTAAAGAGAATCCTCTTATTTATCCCATATATTACATGTAATATCCTTTGAAGTCTTCCTATCTGTCTGTCTGTCTATCTATCTATCTATCTATCTATGATCTATCTGTCTATCATCTATTTATCTATCTGTGCCCTGTAAAAGCTTATTCTTTGACCTTAATAAATAGTTTTCTCTTAACAAAACAGATTTATGCAGTTAAGTCATGTAGTCATTTGACTCACTGAAGTATGGACATGGAAGTGTAATTGTGATAATAGAACCCAATAGCAGTTTTACTGCTTTACAAATGCTTTATTATCATTTTACTAAGTTGTATTTTTAGGCTCATTGTACAGATGAGGAGATTAAAAAGTGGAAGCCAGAGTTTTTGACTACATATTCTATTTGGAATACTCAATTTTATAATCCATCTAAATGGACTTTGAGGCTTGGGAAAATCAGATTATATCAAAGAAAATTTTCTACAATACATTTAGAATAATGTAATGTGGGAGGGGCTTATGAGCCTTAGAAACTGGTATTCTTTGGTAGGAAAAAAATAACTAGAAGAAAGCCCTATCTGTGAATATACTCCTAAAGTTGGGATAATGAGACTTGAAAGAATGTTAGGATTCGAGGAAATTTTATTGTGTCTAGAATCTGAGACAACTTGGTTTCCTGGAAGATGTAATGTGAGAATATAGTGAACCACAGGCAGGCAGAGGTACTAACAATACAAGAGTATAAATATTACAGTGGATTTATCCAGCGATGTGCTAATAAAGAACCTAAAGAGTTTTGACAAGTTTTCTTGATTCTTGTGTATTTTTTTTTACTCTGTCTTTGCAGGGAAGGATTATTTTCATTGACTGCATTTGTATTCCCCAGCTCTAACACATGTCTGGCACATAGTAGTCATTTTAAAAAATGCTTGATGACTGACTGACTAAATGTCCCACAGACTTCTCAAATTCAAGATATTCAAAACAGAGCTTATCCTCATGCTCCAACCACTTCTCCTCCAAAATATTCTACTTCAGCTATCCAGTAACCCAGGTATGCAGTCTCCAGAATTATCCTCACATTCTTCTCCTTTTCCCTACCTCTGCCATCTCTGTGTATTTCTATCCAGCACTCCCCTAGAGTCTTTCTGCACCTTCTTCTCTTAGAATCTCAATTTCCACCAAAGTTCATCTTAAGGTGGCATGTATATCAAATTTCTAAATGACACACAGCTGAGAAAAGCAGTTAATAATCAAGATTACTGATCTCATAAAAATAATAAACCTAAAGAACAGTCTAAAAGCAATAAACTTTCATTTAAAGGGGGGGGGGAGTCCATCATTTGAAAGTTGTGTTTTCACAACTGTGAAGACCTGCCTGTGAAGAAAAAAAAATCACTGATACATCCATCAGCTGCTTCAGTACTATTTTGGGTGGGTATGGGGGTTTGGGAGATTGACTGACATTTTTATATATCCTTTTCCCCCTTAAAATATAAGCTGCTTGTTGTTTAACCAGACACTCAGAGTCTTCCACACCCTAAACAATTAATAAGCACATATTCTGTACCCCACCAAATTTTCCCTGGGGTCCCTCTGTTCCTCACTGATTACTACCTTCTCCTTCAGTCTGTACTCCTTACCCCAACTACTTATAGAATATGTTACTAAACCTTGCTGTTGCTAACTTAAAAACATCTCCCTTACAAGTTCCTTTCTCTCCTCTGACATTTCTGCCACCCTGGTGCAGTCCCTTTTCATCTCACATTTGGATCATTGCAAAGGATTTTTGGTTTGTCTTCCTGCCTCAAGTCTTTGCTCATTCAAGTCCATCTTCTACTAAGCTATCAGTGATTTTGCTATAGCACAGGTTACACTGTGAAAAACTCTCCTTTTCCCATTTATGTGTGTAGATGAGCATGCATACCCACCCACACACATACATACATGCACACATACATACACACATATATTTTCTCTTCTCATCCACTGTGTTCTCTTGGTGGGGAAGTGGTTGTGGGAAAGTGATTCCAGGGATCCTATAGCCCCTACATGTCTAAGAAAAAGGCCTTCTCAGCACACCAAACAGTATTGCTTTCCGTGTCCTAATGTTGACTTCAAGGTTTTATCTGTAACAGAATTTCTTCAGTAGGAAGATGAGAAGAAAGTAAGAAAGAAACTATTCCCTAACAATTGTCAACAACTAAACTAAAATATTAGACTTCAAATTAAATTTAAAATTAAATTGATTAAATTCAAACTCTTTTCTTGCTTTTCATATGTTTTCAATCTTTAATTTTTTTAGTTAAAAAAAGTTAATCTTCTCCACACTATTTAGCAGCTAGAAGAGCATCTAATTCAATTCACTAAATATGTATTCCATTAGCTGAATATAGACCACTCCTAAGTGTTACTTGGATACAACAAAGCCTGAGTGGTAGATCACTGATTGCAAACATCAGGGAAAACTTCTTGGAGGAGACTGCTTTAAATGAGGAATAAGAATCCAAAAGGCAGGTATTGGTCTGTGACGAGTGTGAAAGGACTTCAGGCCAGTAGACTAATAACTCATTTCTGAAGGAAACACATTGGACAGTTTTATAGGATTTAAATTTACCCAAACAGCCAGAAGATTAATTGTTGCTCCTAAGCTACTAAAGAAGTAACATAAAGTCAATGCCTCACTGTGGTCCCAGAAGGATCAGAAGGGCTCTAGCAGAGACAGACAGCAGTCCTTGAAGACAAAACTGAGCTAAAAGAACTCTGCTGAACTCGGCATTCCATCCCCAAATACATAGCAACACGGCCTTCATTATCAAAGACTCCCCAGATCTGCAAAGATGAGCATGAAAAATGGCATAATGCTAGCTAATTTTTAACAAGGCAACATTTTTGGAATTCACTGGGGATGGAACACAAGGGCTTTGTGGGCCCACAGCAGTCTTTTGTGTTCTGTGCAGAACTATTGGAAACTCAGAGGATGATGAATAGGAGTCCATTTTTTTCCCCCTGCAGATTAACAACCAGGGATTTATCATTAGACTTCACAGTGTCACAACAGTGAGAGCAATTGCTGATGAATTCAGAGGGCATCAAGAGCTTCAAATGCTTTTGATCATTCATCATCACTGTCATTATCATAGCAATAATAATAGAATCAGGGATACCCAGGAAAACCTTTCATGAACTTCAACTTGGGGTCAGGAGGAGCAGGAAGGGGAGGACAGCTTATGGTTCAAAGCAAAACAACTTTATACATTCCTTAAGGATCTGGATTGATCTTTTCTCAGCAGGTTCTCTTTGAAATCCCAGGGGAAAACCTTCCAGGGGATCTTCAAATTTTCAATAGTTAAAGGTATTTTGATGTATATATACATAAACACACACACATATCTATTTGTATATACATACACACACATATATGTATACACACATATGCATACACACACAGAGTGGGGAGGCAAAGAGAAAGAGAGAAACCAAGATAGAGACTGGCAGATATAGAGAGACAGAGACAGAGAGGGAGAGGGAGACTTGTTTGGGTTTTCTCATTCTCAATAAGTTAGTTCTCAATTCTCATTCCACTTAAAATTATTTCTCCATAAATGGTGAAATAGTATAATGAATGAAGATCAAGCCTCAAATAGAAGGATTTTTGTGTAATTGCAAAAAACTAGAAGCAACCAAAAAGTCGGACATTAGAGAAATGGTTACATAAAGTGCAATGTACCTATATAATGGAATTCATTAATAAAATTAAGACAAGAAAATGTAACAAATATGAATAAATCTATAAAGGTCATGAAACACTAACACAGAAATCAGAAGAATACTGAGCACATATTAGAATCTTTTGAAGAAAAGTAAATGGAAGTGAATGGCCATAGATCCTAAAGGAGAGTTAGAGAGTAATTGAAAACATTTTGTAACACATTATTTATTGAAATTAATAAATATTTTTGTACTCCTAGTGGCTACTTTCACTTGTAACTTTAAAAAAAGTAGTTTTGAAATCACCTTCTGCAAGCTTATAAAGCTGCTTTTCTTCTTCTTTCCAGAAGCTGTTTAAAAGCTTCTACATTTATGAAAGAGATTTTGAAATAGTAGATGAAATTACAACCCAAGATGGGCAATGTTTAACATAATTTTCAGGCCTCCTTTGTATTTTTGGGAAGTCTTAGAAGACAAGCTTAGTTACAAGATGGTTTGCAAATGAAATGATTGATTACAAAGCAAATTAACAGTATTCTTCAGAAATAAACCTCTTAAGTAGTTCTGTTGAGGCATAACTTAGATTTCAAGGACATGATATCCAATCGCAAAGGTGCCAATTTATTTAACACAACAATTCATTTTTACTTAAAATTGATTATGCTTTTGGGGAAAAAGCTCCATAAAATAGCTATTCAAATTTCCACAATTCAAATTATTGCCTCATTAACGGGCCCTCTCAAGTCACTGCAATAATAAGATCACAGAACTGCGGCTTCAAATGGAGTAGGGTCACAGTCTGATTGGATTCACCATGTTTAAGGGGAAGGGTGGTTACTATAGCTATATTTGATAAGCACGAGTTAGAAAGGGAAGGACCTAGGATAGAGTGAGTGAGGCAGATGGGTTATGATGTCAATCTGGGGGTCAGGGAATTCTAGGTTTAAATACTGCTTCTGATGCATACTAGTTATGTGACCCTGGACAAGTCACTTGGTATATCAGTCTTCCTAAACAACCAGCTCAGACTACAAATTATTGATGCACTCCTGATCTGAACTGGCAAAGGGAAATTTTTCACCAAAGATGCCTGTACCAATGGAATCATAGATCTGGAATGAGATATTCACTAGAATGTAATACTCAATTGTATTCAGTTGAAAAGATAAATTAGACTTATAAGCAATCCACATTCTGAGTCCTGCTAAACAATCTAACAAGATGGTTCAGCAGACAGAATTAGAACAATTGAATACTATATTCCAAATACCATAAAAAGTAGCATTTACATAGCCTATAGGCTTACAAAATATTTTACATGTGTTACCTCATTTGATCTCCATGACTCTTTGGGGTTGGTAATGGTGTGATCAACATTGTACAAATGAGGAAACTGAGGTTAAAAGAAGTTAAGTAGCTTTCACAGTAAGGTCTGAGTTGAGATTTTTAACTTGATTCCAAGTCCTAGAGATATAGTAATCTTTCTAGAAAAATGAACTGCTGTTTGTATTTTTCATTCAGGGGAAACAAGGAACAAATTCAGTGTGAAAAGTGAAAGGCTCCCTAAAATGCAGAGACAGAATAGAGAACATTATCTCTTGCCCTTTTCCCTCCCTTCCCTCCCCACAAATAATATGAAAAATGGATTTGGAGAATAACAAGAAACCATGAGCATATTAATATTAACCATTCTGGTATAAGACGGTGTAGCACCAAGGAGATATTCATTCACAGCACCTATGGTGGCTATGAATATGGAAACGGAATTCTGAACCACAAAACATAATAGACTCTCCACATGGAAAAAAAAATCAAAAAATGTATTCAAACACCAAAAAGCCAAATCCATCATAGTAACAAAGGAACCTATACACAGTAACAATTCAGGGGACACTACCATTCCTGAAACTTTCCCCAGCTAGGGTCTTCCCATAAAGGAACACTCACAGATCACTACCTGCTCGCCCTCTCTCTCCCTCAGCTTTTAACTGATCAACTTCCTCTTAACTCAGCTCCAGCTCCCCCTCTTCCTGCTCCACCCCTTCCTGCTCCACCCCTTCCTGCTCCACCCCTTCCTGCTCCACCTGTTCATCAAGCTCCTCCCATCACAGGCTCAAAATGTGACTCAAAATCATGTGACTTAGGCTTCCATGTGATTTAAGAAGGTCACATAGGTCTATTAATAGATGGGCAAAATCTTCCCATTTACATTACCATTTACAGATCACTCATATCCTCTTCATTCTCTTCTCTTTTCCAAGACTCAGCTCCTTCAAAGGGTTATTCATATTTACTTGAAATTGGTCTAATAGTGGTTCTCCATCTCCATGCATTTTTTCAAAATACTATAATCCTCCTGAAACTTCAAGAAAATTTGACTCCTTGAATGTCCCCACATACATGAAATTTGATGATGGTGAGAAAAATATTTTGAAAATGTATACTTGTTTTACCTACTTAAGGTCATCAACTAGTCAAAGTGGTGTATTTCAGTTTGAATGAAGGAAAGTTGAGTATATCAATAAGAGAGGAATTGACATAGTTAACTAATAGACTTCCAACATTGTTTATAAATTGTACGTTAATTGTAACATAGAAATGTTAGCAACCTTAAGAAGTCAGAGAGTATATAGAGTGAACAGAGACATAAAACTGTCATTGGCTTCCCAGCTTACATTTTAAATAGAATAGCTAAGTTGTAAGACTCAGGAACTCTTCATCATCATCATCATCATCATCTTGGAAAATACCTGACAACTTATGAAGGGAAGAAGCTCATGAATAAGTCCAAATTTGCTGTAGCTAGATCTAGCTGTTCTCACCCATTTTTTTACATTATTATCTACAAAGCAGACCAGTACTGAAATACTGCTTTTCTTCATTATTGCTTTTTTATTCAAACAACTGATTTGCTGAATAATTCAGTATGCAATTCTGAATGCTAGCTAACCAGCATCCAAATGGAGAGGCAACATGAACCAATAGGAAACTCACCAACTCTAGAGTGAGAACACCAGATTTACCTCTGTGTCCTGGGTTCATACCTATTATCTGTGTGACATTGGGCAAGTCCCTTACCTTCTATGGACTTTTTTGTTGTTTAGTCATTTTCATTTGTAAGTCTTTGCAATTCCATTTGGGGTTTTCTTGGCTAAGATAAGAGATTAGATTCTCATTTCCTTCTCCACCTAATTTTGTTGGTGAGGTAACTGAGGCAAACAGGGTTAAGTGACTTGCCTAGGATCACATAGTTATTAAGTGTCTGAAAACAGAAATAAATGCAGGAAGTTGTGTCTTCCTAACTTCAGGCCCTGTTGTCTATCTACTATGCCACCTAGCTGCCTTTCCATGGACAACATTTTCCTTATCTCTAAAATGATGGAGTTCTATTAGGTGACTTCTAAAGTCCCTTAGATCTTTTTCTTAGCCTCCCGGAATTGAATTCTGACTAAATGAATTCCTTGAAAATGATCCAAACTCTACAACTTTTGTAGTAGAAAGCTGAGTCATTACTCTTGGGATAGAGGTAGCTGGGGTTGATGAAGGGCATTTTTTTTCAATAGAATGTTTTGAGGAAATAAAATTATTATTTTTTTTTATTTTTTGTTTTTGTTTTTATTTTTGCTTTTTGCAGGGCAATTAAGGTTAAGTGACTTGCCCAAAGTCACATGGCTAGTTTTTGTATTCAGTGTCTGAATCCAGATTTGAACTCAGGTCCTCCTGACTCCAGGGCTGGTGCTCTATTCACTAAGCCATCTAGCTGCCCCAAAGAATTAAAATAAATAATAAAAAAACCTGCCGTTAAGCTTTTATCTCTTACAAAGCTGTCTAGAAGTAACAATAAATTAAGTGCTTCAGATAATGCCTTAATTAACAATTGGACACTGATTTTGGGCTAGGAATTATATAAGGCATCAGAAGGGCATAGTCTTTGCCCACAGAAAATGTCTTTTTAGAGGTGACAAACTATATATAGAAAAGTATGCTTTGTGAGGTTTTTTAGATGTGCTTTAAGGAATGGCTAAAGCTTTCTTTTCTTCTTTATTATCATAATGAATTTGAAAAGGGAGGGGACCAGAGCCAAGATGGTGGCATAGAAACAGGAAAACTCTGTGAGCTCCCTCCATAACCACCTCAAATAACTATAAGATATGATTGTAAACAAATTTTAGAGCTACATAAACCATAAAGTGACAGAGAGAAACAAATCTGCCACTGAAAACAATCTGGCAGGTAGACAGGAAGGGTCCATCTAAGCTTGCTGGGAGCTGAGCCCTACCCCCTTCTGAGCCCATGGTTTTAGCTCCAGGGTGACCCCAAACAGTGGCTGCAGCTGACTTCGGGAGAGTTGATTACCAGCAGCATTGGTGGTTTCCAGAATTATCAACCCATAAATGCCGAAAAAAAGTCAGAAGTCAGTGTGGAATTCTGTCTGAACTGGAGCAGACAAAGGAGTGGGTCTGGACCCTGCACCCAGAGCTAGAAATGTCAGAGGTGTGGTGGCCCTGCTGCTGCCTCCACTTGGCTGCTTCAGAGTGCCTGGCCTGCAGATCATAGGGTGCCCAAGCAAACATTCAGAGGGTATAAGCCCTTGCTTTAACCTGCCTGGATCTGGATTACCATCTTGGGTGGTGGTCCTGAGGTGTGTGACCAGTGAGCCAGAGTTTGTGGGGGCTGTAGAGACGGCATCTACCTAATAGCTCTGGCAGCTGTGAAAACCTCAGCAATTTGGGACAAAGCTCTCCCCTCTGAAAGGAGAGTTCTACTGTGGCAGAGTTCAAAAGTCAAGTAATTGCCTGGCAATGAGCAAACAAAGGAAGCAAAGCAAGTACAGCAATCCAACTTTAGATTCCTTTTTTGGGAACAAAAAGGATCAAAGCATGGAACGGGAGGAAGACAACACAGTCAGAACTCCTGCATCAAAAGCTTCCAAGAAAAATATGAACTAATTACAAGCCATGGAGGAGTTCAAGAAGGATTTTAAAATTCAAGTAGAGAAGTAGAAGAAAAATTCAGAAAAGAAATGAGAATGACACAAGAAATTCATGAAAAGGGAGTCGACAACCTGACTGAACAAAATAACACCTTAAAAAATAGATTGGCTCAAATGGCAAAACAGGCCCAAAAAGACAATGAGGAGAAGAATGCCTTAAAAAGTCGAATTTGTCAGATGGAAAAAGAATTTCAAAAGCTCACTGAAGAGAATAATTCCTTCAGAATGAGATTGGAACAAATGTAAACTAATGACTTTATGAGAAATTAAGGTACTATTAAACAAATCCAAACAAATGAAAATAAAATAGAATGCAATGTGAAATAACCACTGACCTTGGAAAATAGATCGAAGGGTGATAATTTAAAAATTATTGGACTACCTGAAAGCCATGATAAAAAAAGACCTAGAAATTATCCTTCAAGAAATTCTAAAGGAAAAATGCCATGGTATTTTAGACCCAGAGGGCCAAAATAGAACTTAATAGAATTCATCAATTATCTCTTGAAAAAGATCCCCAAAAGAAAACCCCTAGGAATATTATAGTCAGGTTCTGGAGTTCCCAGAACAAGGAGAAAATATTACAAGTAGCTAAGAAGAAACAATTTGAATATTGTGGAAACACAATCAGGATAACACAAGATCTAGCACTTTCTACATAAAGGGATTTGAGGGGTTGGAATATGTTATTCTGAAAGGCAGAAGAGCTAGTATTAAAACCAAAAATCACCTACCCAACAAAACTGAGTATAATGTTTCAGGGGAAAATATGGTCATTCAATGAAATAGAAGACTTTGAAGCATTCTTTTTTTTTTTCTTTTTGGACGGCAGTTGGGGGTTAAGTGACTTGCCCAAGGTCACATGGCTAGTTTTTGTGTTAAGTGTCTGAGGCCGGATTTGAACTCAGGTCCTCCTGACTCCAGAGCTGGTTCTCTATTCACTGTGCCACCTAGCCGCCCCACTTTGAAGTATTCTTGAGGGAAAAAAAAACAGTTGAATAGAAAATCTGACATTCAAATACAAGAAGCAAGAAAGGAATAAGTACGTAAATGGGGAAAAGAAATCATAAGGCACTTTTAAAAGTTTAACTCTTTATATGCCTACATGGAAAAATGATAATTATGACTTATGTAACTTTTCCCACTATGAGGATAACTGAAGGGAATATCACTGTCTATATAGGAGGGTATATGTACATATAAATACATATGTGAGTATGTATATATGTATACGTGTATACATAGAGGGAACAGGATCAATTGAATAGAAAGGGATGATATTTAAAAGGTGAAATTGAGAGCTGAGAGGGGAATATAATGAGAGGAGATGGGGAGAGACAGATTGGGGTAAATTATCTGATATAGAAGTGGCAAGGGATAACTGTTACAATGGAGGGAAATACAGGGTGGGAAAATGGAATGGGTCAACCTTACTCTCATTGAATTTGGCTTAGGGAGGGAATGACATACACACTAAATTGGGTACCTTGCCCTGCAAGAGAGTACGGGGAAGGGGGGAGGAGTGGGACGATAGAGGGGAGGGCAGGTTGGGGCCGGGGTTAGGTAGTTAGAAGCACATACTTTTGAAAAGGGACAGGACCAAAGCAGAGAGTAGGATGAGTTGGGGGACAGGATAGGATGGAGGGAAATATAGTCAGTCTTCCACAACATATCCACTATGGAAATGTTTTGCATAACTACACATGCACAACCTATATTGGATTGCTTATCTTTGCAGTAAGGTTGGGTGATGAGGGAGGAAGGTGTAATAGCAATCAAGTTTAGCAGATACTTAGCACTTAGTAACTTTGGGTTAAGCATGGCAGATGTGAGCCTTATTCACTGTTGAGAAGGCATGAACTCCCCAGATGATGTGGAAGAAGGCTATTGGCTGAGAAAGGGGGCCAGCGATGTATATAAAGAAGGATTCTAGAGACAGAGAGAGACAGAATTAGAATTTTCCAGCTGGAGGATGCAGGATTGTTTCAGCATCTGGGAGCTGAAGAAGTGAGTTGGAGTTTTCTTGAGAGAAAGAGAGAGTTTCTCTTCCAGCATCTAGAAGCTGACTGAGACCTCAGATGGAGTTTTCCTGAGACCAGAATCTGGTGAAGGCCACCCAGAAGGCTGATATTCCTTCTGGATCATAGGGCCAGCTGAACTGCTGGAAGACTGAAGAAGCATGAACAGGATAAGACTTTGTTCATGGCCTGGCTAATACTTGAGTTCCAGGCAAGAGAAGTGGTGAAGAATTTGAGATGTGCTGGGCCCTGTGAACTTCAGTGTGTGCCAAAGACTGCCCTGAGGACTGGACAAAGACCTGGAAGCTGCCACCCTCTGAGAACAGAATGAAAACCTGGCACCTGTCTGCTTCTGAATCCAGGTGATTGTTTGTTGAATTCAGGAGGGAGTTGGGACCATAGAAGGGGATCCAGGGAACCAGAGAGACCACCCAGAGTCAAGATGAAGAAAAGGCCTCCCCTTGGATGAAACTGAGGTTTGATGAACACCAAGGGGTAGAGAGTCTATATGGTTTTCTAATGA
>JAQQSW010012622.1:0-12489 GCA_028646575.1 Pseudocheirus occidentalis
CCAATGAATAAATAAATAAATAAAGCTAGGATGAGAATAGCATCCATCTCACAGGATGTTTGTGAGGATCAAATGGACCCATATATATAACATGTTTTACAGACTACAATGCCATGCAAAGAGGAGCTATTACTATTTTCAACCTTTTCAAAAAAAAATTTTGTGGACCCATCATATAACAAGATATAATAAATTCAGTAACACTTTCAAATAAATTTATATTTTATTAATCAAATAGCATCTACATACATTTGAAAAATAGCAACATCTATCAATATAAATATAAGTGTGTTATGTGTATAGATAGATAGATACATAGATACATATAGATACATATACACACATATAAATACATGAGAGACAATGTAACCTAGCAGAGAGAGTGCTGAATTTGGAGTCAGAAAGGCCTGGGTTCAAATCCTGCCTCCAACCCTTCACTGAGCCTCAAGCACTTCTTTATGGCTATAAATTAGAGACACATTCTATTCATTGATAAAATGATAATGTTATTATTTGCTTTTTAAATAATTATTTTATATTTATTAATAATTATCTATTATAAAATACATGGATAAAATAATAATAGCTCATTTATATAGCACATACTGTGTGCCAGGCACAATTATTTTCTCCTTTCAATCCTTCTAATATCCCTGGGAGTAGGTGCTATTATAATCTTCATTTTACAGATGAGGGAACTGAGACTAACGGAGGTTAAGTGACTTGCCCAGAGTGTCTGAGGTCAGGTTTCAGCTCTTCCTGCCTCCAGGCCCAGCACTCTATCCACTGTACCATCTAGCTGCCCCCTGATCATGAGTCCTTGATGCTTTGACATAGCAAATAAATACATATGGCATATTATATATTCAATCTATGGAAGTTATATTTGCTTATGTATGGATTCATAAATCAATTCATTGACCCCTTGGGAAAAAAAACTTTAAAGCTCCCCAGAGATCCCATTGGGGAACACTGCTTTTAAGTCAATAGGGAGGATCAATAACTTTAAGAAGCAGTAAATAGAATTCTTGAATTTTAGTGAGGTCATTCTTTTAGGGGAAAAGGACAGGCAAAGATCTGAACTCTTTTAAGCCAGTCTGGCCACCTTTAAGCACTCACCAATCTTCCGTAGCTGCTGCCTTCCTAAGACCAAAAGCAAAATACAATAGCAAAAGGGAAGGCAGTTGCCAGAGAACAGAAAATGAAGCATATATGTTTGCCCATCGTGAAAAAGCCTGACAGAGCAGATGTAGTGCTAGGCTTAGCTTTAGCGAGCTTTGAGTTTGAATGCTGAGCTGCCTCTTCTGTTCCTGGGGCCCTGGCCAGTGCTTCCAACAGTTCCCCAGGACTCACATAAATCACAATCCAACTGCCACCCTACTAATGGAGGGGGTTTCCTATGCTGCCAAAACCTCAAGCACTTCAGAAATTCCCGTATTTGATGTTCACTGATCTATCTTCCTTCAGCTTCGTTCTCAGAAGACACTCTGAAAAAAGACAAGCAAGCAATCTCATCCTCCTATGTCTCTGACTCCTGCCTCAAGTCTGAAGCTAATGGTAAGAGCAAATCTATTTGTTGGCTGCCATTACTTGGGTCAGATGGCATTCTACCTGCCTAACCCCTGGCCCAGTCTTACTGCTGTACTACAAGAAGTGTCTTTTCTCACTCTTCTCCACTTCCACTCTTCTGGAATTGTCTGTCCCTATCTTGCTGGTTGATCATTTTCTTTTTTTTTTTTTAGCTTCTTACTGATATCATTTGATTTTATACCACTTTTATTTCCAAATATATTCCTCTCCCCTCCCCACCCAGTTAATCATACATTGCAAGAGAAAATAGAAGAAAGAGGGGAAAAACTCAATTCAATAAAACCAATGAACATTTCAACTGAGCCTGACAGTATATGTAACATTCCATACCCATAACCCTCCATCTCTGCAAAAAGGAAAGGATCACCAGTAATTTTCAAACCTGATAGCAAAACACATTTTCTACTGGTAAATGTCATGGTGGAAAATTGCTTTCCACTCTAGTGTCTATTTGGATAATTGAGTTTCTACATGTGTGAGGTGTACAATGTACATATACTATGTAAAGAGGAAGCGTGCCTTAGTAGATTAGTCCAGCCTTGGCATCAAGAAAGGCCTGGCTTCAAGTCCTGGTCTGACTCATACTAGTAACCATTCAACACACACATGCAACTCCTTAAGACTAAGTCACTGAAGAGTTTCCCACCTGAATTGTGGAAGAAGTTTCCACACCAAGATTTCCACCACATTGAAGAAATCAAGGGTGCAAACCAAGAGGGAAAGGAAAAAAAAAACTCCATACAATAAAATGTCACCAAGTTGCCTTGACTATGGAAAAGGATCATATGGTACTGAAAAGTCTAAGTTATGAAACATTTCAAAGGAAGCGTAGTGTGGCTTCTTTTAGTACCCATAATAGCACTGCTGATGGGACCAGGAAAAAGATTGGAGCTGTAAGTCCTAGAATCTCTTCCAACTATTTTAGCCAATATATAAGTTATCACTTGCAATTTTCATTTTCTGAGTTCAAGTACTGCTGCTTTAAGTGGCACTAGGAAAATGTGTGGGCTTTTATGCATGGGTAAAGACTAAACATTCCCCTTTTTCACTCTATTCATTGGTTTAGCAAACCCCTTGCTTAGTGATGAAGGTAGATGAATCAACCTGTCTCATTCATATTTTTGTAAATTCCAAAGTCCAACCTCCAAGTCCAACTGACTGACTGTTGATAAATCTGTTTATGTTTGTGCCTGTGAGTATTTTTCTAGTTCTGTGAGAGAATAAAACAATAGAATATTTGTGGTTTGTTTATTTGTTTGTTTTCATTTTAGGAGGCCTGAAAGTTGCATCCACCAAGGACAAAGCCACTTATGCAGGTAGGGAAGTTCATCTTTCATGCCCATTCCCTCGTGCAGTGGTCCATAATAGTGGAGAGGAGTACTTGACTATTACAGGACTAGATAATGACCCTCATAGTCTTTGAATACTCTGAAAATGACCGGGGTTTTGCAAATAGTTACTTGAACAAAGACATAGGTTTAAATGAAGACTATTCTACAGATCCCAAAGTTAAGCCTGGGGGAAAGGGGTGATAAGGAGTATTGACTCAGCTAGGATAGCAGAGAGAGCATGATCTACTCTATAACTCTTCAGAGGGACCACCTGACAACTCTCCCAAATAAAACTCAAGTAGTGAGTCCCTTCTAAGGAAGAAAAATCTTGCTGTAACTCATGGGTCTAACCTTCAAATCCCCCTGTAACTCCCTGGGGCTTGAAAAGCTTTCTGGTATGGATTTTGAAACAGCAATATCTAAAGCATGTATAATAGAAGCCACGAGAGGGCAGACACTTTCTTTTGAGTTTTGTTTGCCTCCTCCAGTGTCTAGTGTTTTCCTTTTTTTACAACATTTGTTGAATTGGATTTGTTCAGAGGCAATGTGTGATTTATGGCTGAATATGGAAGGCCTGGGTATGATTTCCTTCTCAATCCTTTACTAGTGTGGAGAGAGAGGGAATAAGCATTTATTTAAGCACCTACTGTGTCAGGCATTGTGCAAAGCACTTTTACAATCAGACGATTCTCACTAGGTTCAATGATTAGCATCCATTTTCCAGTTGTGCAAAACTAAGGCAGACAGAAGTGAAGTGACTTCCCCAGGGTCACACAGATGGCTGCTGTGTGTCTAAGATTTGAACTCTGGTCTTCCTGACTCCAGGTCCAGAGTACCATCCATTGTACTACCTAGCAGCCTCTGGCACAAGGTTCCTATAAACAATCCTTCTGACTGAAACTGGCTGCCTTGCAAAGGGGCCTGAGTCACTGAAGGCTCTGGGAGTTTTATACCTCCCTAGACTGAGAAGGAAGCATTCTGAGCCTACATGGGAAGAAGTACAACTCTCAGGGTCTTTAGCGACTCAGGTCTCTTTGCAGGGCAGCCAGTTCCAGCTTTTCCAGAAGGACAATGACATTCAAAAAGTCACTTCCCATTTTGCAGCCTTTGTTCCTCTCATCCATAAAATAGTAAGAATACTAGCACCTACTTTATAGGGTTGTTACAAGGATCAAATGAGCTACTGTATGTAAAATACTCGACAAACTTTTAAGTGCTACTACTATTAATTAAAACATATGATAACTTTAAAGTGCATTTGTAAGTAATTTGCAGTTTAAAAGGCACTGGTGTGTGAGTTATCTCACTGTGGTCCCATGCAAGGTCACATGGTGGGACTGTAGACTGAGCTCTAGACCTGGTTGCTAAGGAGGCCTAGGTTCACTTACTACCTGTTTGAAACTCAGCAAATCACTTCATGTTGTCTCTGCCTTGGTCTCCTCATCTATATGATGGCAATGATAATACCCGCCCTTCTTACCTCACAGAGTTGCCATGGGGAAAGTGCTCTATAAACCTTAGGGCACCATAGGGTTGTGCATTATCACCAAGTCTCACACTAACTCTGAGGTAAGCAAGGAAGGTTTGGTTAGCCCCATTTTACAATGAGGAGCTTAAGATCAAAAAAGGCTTAAAGGTCTCACCTAAGTTTGCATAGCTAAGAAATGGCAGAATTGGAACTAAAATCCAGGTCTCCATATTCCCAATCTTATAGTCTTTCTACTACACCAGTTTCCTCTCTGAAACATATGCCAACACATTTTTAAACAGTTCAGAAACTCTCTGAATCTCTCTCTGTACTTCTCACTTCCCCTTATCCACCTAGTTTTCATTTTCTTTTGGTACATGGCAAGTCATTTACTTAAAGGTTTATAACAGAACATTAGCAACCTGGGTTCAACAGGCCTATATCCTTCTCTTCCCTAGAAATCCAGGGAGATGACCGCGGTTTTGGCGGTGCAGGAGGAGGCGGAGGAGGCGGAGGAGGCGGAGGGGCAGGTTTTGGGGCTGCCCCTGCCTGGTGTCCCTGTGGTTCCTGCTGCAGCTGGTGGAAGTGGCTTCTAGGCCTGCTCCTGGCCTGGCTGCTGCTGCTTGGATTGCTGTTCGGACTCATTGCTTTGGGTAAGAGATGACAACAACCAAGGCAGGTACCAGAATCTACCAGCAGCAAGAAGACCCTAATGTAGGAAAGGCTACATGCATGCATGCATGCATGCATGCATACATACATGTGTTACATGAATGTATATATGTATAAATTATATGTATATGAATATGTGTGAATAATGTGTGTACATGTCTACATGTGTATAAATGTGTATGTGTATATGTGTATAAATAATGTGTATGAATATGTGTGTAAATGATGTGTGTGCATGTATACATATGTATATATGTATGTATGTGTGTGTAAATATATGTATATATATACATATATAGATACACATATACATTTATATCTGTGTCTTGCTCACTTATAACTAGAACCCAAAAGACATGAAAACTTAGGCCTGGGAAAGACTTTGTTGTTGTTGTTCATTCATGTCTGACTCTTTGTCAACCTGTGGACCATACTGTCCGTGGGTTTTCTAGGCAAAGATACTGGAGTGTTTGTCATTTCGTTATCCAGAGGATTAAGGCAAACAGAGAGTAAGTGACTTGTCCAGAGTCACACAGCTAGTGAGTGTCGAGGCCACATTTGCACTCAGGTCTGCCTGACTCCGGGCCCAACACTCTCTCTACTGAGTCACCTAGCTGCCTCTGGGAGAACCTTAGGAGTTGCCCAAAGTCATGTGGTGAAGTAGTGGTAGAACAGGGTCTGTAATCCAGAACTCCTAACTTCTAGGTCACCCTGTTATGGTGGTGGTACATAGATAAAACATTTGTCAAGCTTTGCTTACTACATGCCAGGCACTCTACTAAGGACTGGGGATGCAAATGAAAGGCAACAAGATAGTCCCCATCCTCAAGGAGCTTACATCCCAAAAGAGGGAGACAACACATATTGAGGGGGGAGGAAGGGGCCAAGTATCAGGTAACAAAGAAGAGGGGGATTTAGCAAAGACTACACTAGAAGAAAAAGAAGAGGTGGTAATGGTGGTAGTAGTAGTAGTAGTAGTGGTAGTAGTAGTAGTAGTAGTAGTAGTAGTAGTAGTAGTAGTAGTTGTAGTAGTAGTAGTAGTAGTAGTAGTAGTAGTAGTAGTAGTAGTAGTAGTAGTAGCAGTAGTAGTAGTAGTAGCAGTAGCAATGGTAGCAGTGCAGTTGGGTGGCACAGTAGATAGAATGCCAGATGTAGAGTCTGTCTTCCTAGAAGGAGTAGTGGGAGGGTGGGAGTGGGGTGTGGTAGACAGAGCGCCAGAGTAGAGTCAGGAAGACTCATCTCTCTGAGTTCATATCTGGCTTCAGACACTTACTAGCTGTGTGACCCTGGGCAAGTCACTTCACTGTGTTTGCCTTAGCTTCCTCATCTATAAAACGAGCTGGAGAAGAAAATGACAAATGACTCCAGTATCTTTGCCAAAAAATCCCCCAGATTAGGTCACAAAGAGTTGGATACGACTGAAAAACATGAACAAGTATTAGCAGCTGCAGCTGCATTAATAATAGTAAGTAATGCCAGGTATTTCCAGTCCTTTAAAAAAAACTTTTCAAAATATTTCCATTTCCGTTACCTCAGCGGACCCTTTGAATTTGTCAGAACAGGTGTTATATCCATTTATCATTTGGGGAGAATGAAACCCAGAGAGGTTCGGCTCCTTCACCAAGTCCAGGCCTGGACTTCCCTCTCAGTCTTCTTTCCATGATGCCTTGTTTCCTGTCTGGTTTGGTATGAAACATCCCAGCTAACATACAGAGGCTAGGATAGGGCCAAGCGTGATTAACTGCCCAGCCAGTAACCCTGCCACCACAACTGAAGCCTCCAGGATTTCAGTGCCGTGTTCAGGTCTTTCTTACTGGTAAAAGTTTTTCTCAACATCATTCATCTAGTAATAATAGCTCGGGCTGCATTTACATTTGATGCTTCAAACATGTTTTATGTAGGCTTCATGTTCACAACATCCCTGTAAAATAAACTTGAACTCTTCTTCCTCTGATTCCTGTTTTCTGTCTGCCTCCCATGCAGCGGAGGAGGTGAGGAAGCTGCGAGCTCGTGTGGATGACCTGGAGAAGATCAACACTAGTATGTTACAGCATGAAGAGAGGATCAGCAAAGATCGAAGCTATGCTATCTCCCGTGTTGGCGGGGGGACTGGCGAGCTGGACGGCTACAGTCAGGAGGCTCTCTGGGCGTTTGTGAAAAACAGGATACAAATAGAACAGGAAAAAGGTGAGGAGATCCAGTGGGGGAACCTAACAGGGGTGGGAGGCAAGACCCTCAGAACCAAATATGAGTTGCTATCAGCAAAGTTGTTAATTAATCAGAATTGAAACAAGGGTAAATTAGGAGTGGTAAAGATGGGTAGCAGAAGAAAAGACAGTTCTACCGTGAGTGTAGTGTTAATGATATGGTATGATCCATCCCCAAAGAATCCCAGCCCTTCCCCTCCTTAAGAACTAAGGTCTCTAGGAGATTGAACAAGGTCCCATGAGATGCAACCTTGGGGTTGACAATGGAACAGTTGATTATTCATGTAATTCTCTGGAAACCTTGAAGGAAGTGCAATCACTCCAACCAGTGTTGGCACCCAAGCAGAAAGCCCTGTGTTAGTTATGACTCTGATTGTTATCAATCAGCCAATAAGGATTTTATGTACTTACTTTGTGCTAGGTACTCCAATAAGTTCTAGGGATAAAAAAAACAAAAATGAACCAGTCCCTGCTGTCAAAGATCTTACATTCTATTGGATGGTAATTCATACTTATTTAGAGTTGTATTACTATATCTATACATACATTATTTCATTTAAACTTTACAACAATCGTATAGGTAGATAGGATATATTTATAGATATGGAAAATAAAAGAGAGGGGAAGTGATTTGCTCACAATTATATAACTAATTAGTGACAGCATCCAACTAGACCCCAGATATAGTCTTGTGGTCTCTCCATTATATTCCAATGTCTCCCTTTTATTCTAGGGCTAACAAAGCAGAAAAAAAGACATGATACTAACTAAAGCTTTGCTTTCTGTTTTAGGAAATCTCCGAGGAAACCCTGGACCAAAAGGTTTTACAAACAGATAGTTTCCTGTTGACTCTTGTATCTAGGAAAATGCTGCTTGGGATTGGTGCTTTATTTTCTGGGTGGCTTAGAAAAGGTTTTTTTTTCCTTTCTCCTGCTTTTCTCCTCCTTTTTCAACCCCTTTTCCCCCTCCTTTGCTCTTTTTTTCATCTCTTTTCTCATTTCAGATCTAAGTTTGAAAAGCAGGGCAGTTTAAATATATCTGTGTTATATAATCTAAACTATTAGGACTGGGAGGACTAGACAATTTCTACACTTTTCATTTTATAGGTGAAGAAAGGGAGACCCAGACTGGTGCTCAGAGTTACCCACTGGTCAATGGTAGAACTGAGAATAGAACTCAAATCTCTTCATTTTAAAATCAGATTTTTATACATAGGAGATTTGATATTAACATGTTAAATGAATATCACTCTAATATGATCTAATCTCAAAATGCTGGTGTTTTTGTTTTTCAGGTGATATGGGAATTCAAGGTCCAAAAGGTAAGGAGAATTTTTCCTGTTTTGATAGAAACTGATGTCTTAGGAAAATCAGACAGACAGTCTTAGGATATTTATGTAACACCATACTCATTCATCATCCTTCAACATTAACTGAGACCTTCTGAAGGATGGGGCATTGACTTAGTCTAGAAATTGTCGGGTTTTGGTGTCACAATCCTTTTTATTGAGGACCTCCCACCCCCAAAGAGTTTTTGTTTATGTGGGTTATATCTATTTAAATTTACCATATAAGAAATTAAAATTCCTTAGTATTAGTATGAAAATAGTTTTAACCTCTTGGACCTCTCAGAAAGGGCCTTAGTGACTTTCTATGGCCTAGAGTCTCCAGAGCACTTTCAGAGACCCACTGGCTTAAGCCATTGTTAGCAACTTCTGGTAGCCCTTGGAAATTAGAGAAGAGGGGAGAGGGGTCAAGAGATGAAAAGCTACAATCTCTTATTGCTAACCTGCCCTTGATTCTAGTCCTTTTTCAGGATCCCAGTCGTCACCAGATTGAGGGCAATGAGGTGGGAATTTTCTGATTTCCAAGGCCTTCATTATGAATGCTGGTTCCCACTGAGATTGTCGTTTCTGTAGGGCAGCCCCTAAGAGACCATTAAAGAAATTCTAGCTAGAAATGTAGAGGGGAAAGTGTTTAAATGAGGCTCAGAACACTCTCTGTTTCTCCTGTAAGGAAATCTAAGCCTTAGTCATCAGCTAATAGTTTTCTTTTTTTTTTCTTCTCTTTCTTTGCTTTTACAGGAGATAGAGGGCTTACTGGAGTTCCAGGTGTGTAAACAATGGTCACCTTTCTGCCAAGCCTCAGTAATGTTATGTCTGGGATTTAGCCCTGCTCAGTCCCAGCTTCCAGCCACTAGTGAAGTGGTTCTCAACCTTCCTAATGCCATGAACCTTTAATACAGTTCCTCATGTTGTGGTGACCCCCAACCATAAAATTATTTTCATTGCTACTTCATAACTGTAATTTTGCTACTGTTATGAATCATAATGTAAATATCTGATATGCAGGATATATTTTCATTGTTACAAATTGAACATAACCCACAGGTTGAGAATCGATTCACTAGGGGAACAAATAGAGGGCTAACCATTCTTATGCATCCACAGGGGTCCCAGGGGCTATGGGCCATCCAGGCCCAGAAGGACCAAAGGGACAGAAAGGCAGTTTAGGTAAGGACTGATTTTTCTTTTCCTCCCATTTTACCCTCTAAAGGTTTTGTGCTAATAATAAAAGCAACTTGACACAGAGTATTTTAAAGTTTTACAAAGCATTTTAGATACATTATTTCATTTGAGCCTCACAACAAATCTTTCGAGGTAAGTACAAGTATTACTGAGGCTCAGAGAGATTAATTAATTTGCCTAGGGTAACACAGCTAGTTAAGTGTTAAGAGACAGGAGTTGGACCTAGGTCTCAATTTGAGTCCACAATGTGATGTGGTAGCCAAAAAAAAACCTAATGCAGCCCAATCAGAAGACTGGACTTCGTTTCCAGGAATACGGAGAGATGACCACTCCATAACCTGCCCTCATCAGACCTCATTTAGAGTGCAGTGTGAAGTTCTGAGCCACACTTATTAAGAAAGAAATCAATCAACTTGAGGCCTCCCAGAGGAGGGCAGTCAGGACACTCAAGAGCCTCAAGTCTATGTCAAATGAGACTCAGTTGAAGGAACTGGGGATGTTCAGCCTGGAGAAGAGTAGACTCAGGAGGACACAATAGCCTTCCTCCAGTATTTGAATGGCTGTGATGTGGAAGAGGGATCTGATTTGTTCTGTTTGACCCCAAAAGACAGAATCAAAAGCATTGAAAAGAAACTGCAAAGAGTCAAATTAGGCCTGGCGTCAGAAAAAAAACTACAACTTTCTAACAAGCTGAGAGATCCAAAACTGGAATAGACTATGTCAAGAAGTGAGGGCATCCCCTTCCTTGGAGGTCTTCAAACAAAAGGTCACTTGTTGGCATGGTACAGTGAGGTAGACAACATGGCTGCCAAAATCCATTCCAGTTCTCAAAATCCATAATTACTAACTTCAAGTACATGAATCTTGTAGCTATGGCTTGGTGGTTTTATGATTGAGCCTTCTTGTTGTTTGTAGGGGAACCCGGCATGGAGGGACTCAAGGGTCAGAGAGGACAAGAAGGTCCAACAGGGCCTCGTGGTGAACCAGGACCCCCTGGGTTTGGAGAGAAAGGAGACAGAGGTAAGAGGAGACCATTCTTGTTGAGGATGCAGTGGAACGAAGAGCAGGAAGAGATGTTCTCATTCTCCCCCATCACCTTCCCCACCGACCAAGCACAGAAATTCTAATTCTAAGACATTTCCCTCTGCTCCAGTCCCATAAAGAAAGGTTTCTGGGAGGGGAATAAAGGGGAGAAAGGAAACAAGATTTTTATGAAGAGGAAAAGTTGGGGTCAAGGGTCAATATAGGCAGAAGAGCTGGGAAAGGGCATGACTCAGGAGTCTAAAAGCGTGTACAATTCTTGGAATTTGTCTGGAGGACGCAAAAGCAGCTCATTGGGCCTCCAAGGACATAAAGCTAACACTGGAGTATTTCAGTATTTCTTGATTAAAAGCAAACCAGCCCATTTACTTTGAGACTGTACCATTGCAGAGGAACCAGAAATTCTGGAGAAACCTCCTAGAATTGGAGTTAGCCATCTAACTTATCATCTCCAGCCTTGTTTGGCTGTGAATTTCTTGAAAGCAGAAACCATCTCATGCTTTTCTTTATACAGAGCTTAGCACACCTTTAGCTGCTCCCTCATTTAGGGATTCCAGACTTCAGTCCCCACAAAAAGCTTCAAATGTTTCATGATTTGAAGGGAAGGAAATAGTTAGTTATAAGGGGTTTGCTTTGTTTTGTCTTTTCCTCTGGGTAGGAGACAGAAATAGAGCAGAAAAAGGACCCTAGGTTAGAGTTTTGAGTGTCCAGGGCCAGATACTAACTAATCATATCTAGCAATTAACTGCTTTAAGGCTGACAGAGTGTTTTATGTGTTACATCATTTGATCCTTATAATAACCCTTTAGGAGAGGTCCTGTTTATCATCCCTAAGTTATAGATGAAGAAACAGAAGTTAAATGGTCTGCTGAGAACCACGCAGCTTATAAGTGCCTGGAGCAGGATTTGAAGCCAGGTCTTCCTGACTCCAGGTCCAATGTTTCATCCACTGCTCCACCTATTGCCAAACACCCAGCTGTCTCCCAGCTCAGGGTCTCTTCCTACAATACCAGAGCTGGGCTTCACCTCTGGGTGTTCTCGTCATTGGCACTGGACTCTTCAAACCACCGAATCTTCCCCTTCCCCCACCATATGGGCCCTGGGGGATTCTGGGAGGTAGAAATATCTTTTCCAAATGACAGAATTATACTCAGAGGGAAAGCCAAGGTAAAAAAAAGATTTCTCCAAGTCATTCATTTGGTTGATATACTCCTCAGGTATTGCTGGTAATCCAGGTCTTCAAGGTCCGCCTGGTGTCCCTGGTTCTGTTGGTCCCAAAGGTAAGCACAGGACCTCTGATTGTGTCTGTTATCTAGAAAGCAGGGTCCAGGGAGCAATGCCCCAAGGCCCTGGTGTCCTTGGGGACAGTCCTTACAGGCCAAAGCAAGTCTTGAGAACTATGAGCAGAAAAGGATTAGCCAAACCTACAGGAGAGGAGGGGGAAGGAGATGAGAGGGGGCAGGATGGAGGGGAGGGCAGGTTAGGGGGGAGGGTTGTTGAGAGCACATACCTACCTAAAGGGACAGGGACAAAGTAGAGAACAGAACAAGTGGGGGTGGAATAGGAAGGAGGGAATATACACGTACTGGGGTAGGGAGATCCATCCTGCCCTACCAGAAAGTCAGAGGGGTAATGGGGGAGGATATAGGAGAG